>ML794990.1:42256-53109 GCA_009831015.1 Picea engelmannii | reverse complement strand
TAAAGAAAGTTCTTCGACTCAAAGTTAAAACTTTGTAAATATTTCTATTTTTAGAATTTTGTAATAAATTGTAAACGGTTGACATTAGTTTATGCAACCGAAAGATTAGGAAGTTGGTTAGTTACCAACGGAAAGTTTGGACATAAATGTATAAATATAATTTCAAGAGGCTGAAACAAGGCTTCAGAAATTTTGGGAGAAGGCCGATTATTGTACTACCAGTTTTAAAGTTTATCAGATTTGAATTCGCAACAAGATTCTGAATCCTGCAATTCGTGACTATATTTCTTCCCTTGTCTAATTTCATATGTTAAACATTCCTCTTAATGTATGTTTCTAGAAAATAAATTAATTTGAAATTATAGACAATTGTTGTTTATTGTATCAGATTGGTTTGGATGTTGAATGTGTTACAGTTTTTCCTCTGAGATTGCTTTAGTGATTTTAAGACCTGTAACCTTCTGTTCCTTAATATTTTCTTTTGTTAGAAATCCTGTGTATCTTTCATTTTTGTTAATGGAAATATAAGATTCTTTCCAGATTAAAGTCTTATATTTCTTTCTGTTATGTTTCACTGTTTACAATTTCAAAACTGTCACAAACCAGGAAACGGCCTTGATTGTGTATTTATTTTTCTGTTCTAGGTTTTAAAGTTGTCTCATTAACATCTTCTCTGAAAGTATGAAGTAATCAATCTAAAAAAAAGCCCATTAACAAACATATAAAACCCTATCACCCATGACAGTTCCTAACGGTAGACAACCCAACGTAGAACCTGGTCTACAAGATCAAACTAGCATTGCATTGAACCTATTTAACACCATCTTACAAAATGCAACAAATAGGACTGAGTTAGAACGATCGTGGGTAGCGATTGAACATGACATAACCATCTAGGAACAACGGGAAGCAAGACAAAGACATTTGAGAAACTGAATCTGATCAAGTTTTTCTTTATTTCTTTGTTTTAGAAGTATTATCATATTTGGATGCCTTGACGGTGTGTTTTATAGCCTTAAAACACAAACTCTGGAACAACATCTTTTTGGCGCCGTTGTCGGGGAGCGAAGTAACAAATTGATTCCCTGGGTAGAACGACATTGACACTTTCTGTTGTAGATAGTGAACAATAACAGAAGACTTTATAAGGCTAATCATCTTTCACTTGGCGACTCCACATTTAATAAACTGGATAGTAGCCGAAAAAATACCAGAAAAAACCCGGATACCAAACAGACCTCGCCAGTCTCAAATCCGGAGAAAATCTTAAAATTAAGAAAATCTTTTAAACAAAACCTTTTATCAACTTTTAATACAGATCAGTCTAATTATACAAAATCAGATTCTTCTGAATCTCTTGAACGATCACTTTCGTTACCACCTTCTTTCGACACCTTTTCTTTTCCTGAAGTTTCGTCTCCTATCTTCCAACAATCTTCTCCGAATACTATCCCAACTTCAAGTCCAAACCTAACTATGGCGGGACAAAATGTTGGAGGAGGTGGAAGAGGTGGCGGAGGTGGAGGGAATCAAATACCAGTTCCCGTGATTTTTGCTAAAGTGGCCGCTAGGTATGCTCCCCTAGTTCTTCCTGTCGCTCTTCATGATCTACCTGAAAACTATATGAAGAGTCTCCCTAAATTTACAGGGGAAGGTGATCTAACCGCACAAGAACATATCAATTTTTTCGATCAATTTGCGGACATTCTTGGAACAGAACACGAAGATGTTTATTCCAGATTACTTGTTCAAACATTTGAAGGACAGGTAAGAACTTGGTTTAGATCTTTACCATCTGGGTCATTAACATCTTATGAAGAGCTGGAAAGTGTCTTTATCAGACAATGGGGTGAGAGAAAAGATCACCTCTATTACCTCACAGAGTTTGGAGCCCTAAAAAAGAAAATTTCTGAATCAGTATTGGAATTTACACAACGATTTAATAAACTATATAACAAAATTCCATCTGAAGTTAAGCCATCACAACCTTCAGCCAAAGTAACTTACGTTGGAGCTTTCGATCCTGACTTCGCTTTATTGTTGAGGGAGAGACAGTCTTTAGATCTTCCTAAGATGCAAGATGATGCTGTAGAAATTGAATCTAATATGATGGTATCTGGAAAGCTTAAAGCAAAAACAGAAAATGTTAATAAAGAAAACAAAAAATTTAAAGAACAGGGTGGACCTTCAAGGTCAGGGAAATCCGCTGGAGATAGGATAGATGAGATGGCTAAGGTCATCCAACAAATCTCCAACAAAATTTCTAAAATGGAATTAGAAAAACCTAGAAGGGATAATTTTCCCAGAAAGGATTTCCGGAAAAATCCTGAGCCACAAGGACCACATAAAACAATAAAAAATGAAGATCATAAAGTCCAAATACCTTTTAAAACTGAAGATTATATTGGAGAAGAAGATTTTGGTGAATTTGAACAGTTGGACGAAGATATTGATTGTCTTGGTGACGATAACAGGTATCCTTATGTGTCTAGACAAGATTATGAGGCATCGTTGATGAAGGAAAGTAAATCAGAAGATACAGTTAGTAACAATACAACTGATGATCATGCATATCAAAGTGTTGCAGATGACATCATCGCTGATTTACAGGGAAGATATAATCTAAGGTCGAGAAATAAAAATCTCCCTAATGTTCCAGCGAAAAAGGTTTTGCTTAGAAATGATACTAATGAGAAAAATCCTAAAGTTGCAGATAAACAATCTGCAAACAGAAATATAACAGATAAACCTGTACAGTTAGAGTCAATAGGAACTAACCCTGTAAATATTCAAACCCCTGTAAAAGAAAATAAGGTTACACCACAACAAAAAAATGAGAAAAAGGTTATGGAAGCCCCGCATATTGAGAACGACAAGGCCATAGGAAATTTTAACTTAGAAAACGAAATAAGAAAGATTAAAATTCCTATCCCCCTTGTCGAATTAGCCAAGAATCCGATATACCGGAAACAGATAGCTAAAATGATTATTTTTTCTGAAAAGGAAAGTCAAGCAGACTCAATTAACTTAGAAGATGATAGACCTATCATATCTTTCGGTCTGCATGTAGAAGGTCCCAAAGATACTATAGCTTCTTTTTATATCACACTTACTATTTTTTATCACCTTTTACACAATTGTATGTTAGATTCTGTAGCTTCACATAATGTCATGCCCAAAGCAATAATGGATAAACTTGGTCTCGAAGTCACTAGACCATATGTTGATTTGTACTCTTTTGATTCTAGGAGGGTTAAATGCATAGGAATGATCAAATACCTAGTGGTTAACTTAGCTCAGATACCCTCTAAAAGCATTCTTATGGATGTGCTAGTTGCAGATATTCCACCAAAATATGGAATGCTACTATCCAGATCTTGGGGTGCTAAACTTGGAGGATCCATCCAGTTAGATATGACGTACACGACGATCCCTGTTTTTGGAGAAAAAATCACTTGTTTATACAGGGAAACTCGAATGGAATTCACTATGAGTGATCCTAAAAATCCTACAAATCACCCAGTGTATATAGCAGACCAAGATTTAGGGAACTGTATTTTATCGTTAGATGATGATTTCGAGATAGATGTAGAAAATAAAGACACCGAAGAAAAAGTTCAAAAAAATGAAATAAAAGAAAATGTATATAGTATTGGTACATGGAAGATGTTTTTTGACGGAGCTTCTTCTTATCTCGGAGCTGGAGCTGGAGTACTCCTTATTGCCCCTGACGATCAATTTGTCATACCTTTTTCTTATAGGCTCCAATGGTATATAGACTGTAGGAATAATGTATGTGAATATGAGGCTTTAGTACTCGGTTTAGAAGCTGCTAGAAAAATGAAAATTAAAAATATTGAAGTTTTCGGGGATGCCGAATTAATCATAAAACAAGTAAACCAGCAATACCAAGCAAAATATCCTAGGCTAAGGACTTATAGAAACTGTGTATGGGATCTAGTTGAGAATTTATTCACTTCTGTGAATTTCCATTTTGTCCCTAGATCCGAAAACCAACAAGTCGATGCCTTAGCCAAAGTTGCTTCAACATTTGACCCCCCAACGTCTTTTAATTTAAAATACCATATTCAAATGAGACATCGACCTTCCATACCTGATAATGTATAGCATTGGCAAGTTTTTGAAGATGATGAACAACTCAGAAAGTTTCTCGAATCTGTAGATGAATTTTCAGAAACATATAATGATCAGGAGAATCAACATGATCCTTTTTGGATCATGCAGGAAGGTGAAGATGAAAAAGAATTTCATGATAAAATAGCTGATCACCGGATGCTTGTTTTAAAAAATAATCAAATCCCCAAGGATCTGATACCTTTAGAAAGACTCTTTAATAAATATGACATGCCTTCTAAGACTACTCTACAACCTCAACCAGAAGAGGTTGAAGACTGTAACATAGGAACTATAGATAATCCTAGAATGGTTAAGTTATCTAAATTTTTGTCAATAGAAAATAAAAACAAATATACAGAATTATTGAAAAAATATAAAAATGTGTTTGCATGGTCTTACGAAGATTTGAAAACTTATGACACCTCGGTGATAGAACACAAAATTCCACTTAAACCAGGTGTTAAACCTTTCAAGCAAAAACTCAGACAGTTTAACCCGATCTTACTACCTGTCATTGATAAAGAAGTTAAGAAACTTTTGGATGCTAAAATTATTGTTCCTTTGAGATATTTTGATTGGGTTGCCAATTTAGTACCAATGAGAAAGAAAAATGGAGAGATCAGATTATGCATTGACTTTAGAAATTTAAATAAATCTTCTCTTAAAGACAACTATCCTCTACCAAAAATGGATCACATGCTAGAAAAAGTAGTAGGGGCTACTAGGATGTCCATGATTGATGGCTTTTCAGGATATAACCAAATTGTTGTTAGTGAACCTGATAAGGAAAATACTGCATTCACCACGCCTTGGGGTACTTTTATGTATGATAAAATGCCATTTGGATTAATGAATGCAGGAGCCACATTTCAACGAGCAATGGATATTGCCTTTGTCGGCAAACGAGATAAGTCCGTAGTTATATATCTGGATGACCTTACTGTTTTTTCAAAATCAGATGAAGATCACATTATTCATTTAAAACAAACTTTTGAAAAATGCCATATGCTCAGGAAGAACAGCGAAGTTAAGTGGACAACATAAGCAAGGGAATCCTTTGCTCACATTAAAAAAGTCATAAGTGAAGCTCCGGTACTAGCAAGTCCAGATTATCTTAAGGAGTTCTTCATTTTTTCATTCACTTCAGAACATACATTGGCTCCTATTCTCCTACAAAAGAATGAAGAGGGTTTTGAGAAACCCATCGCCTTTTTCAGTAAGAGCCTCCGAGACGCAGAGCTTAAATACAATATAATGGAAAAAAAAGCTTACGCAATGGTTAAAGCACTGAAGGCTTTCAGAACGTATGTATTACATTCCAAAATCATTGCATATGTACCTACCAGCGTTGTAAAGGATATCTTAGTACAAGCAGATAGTGACAGTAAGAGGGGTAGATGGCTTGCGAAAATTCAGGAATTTGACTTGGAGGTCAAGCCAACCAAATTAGTTAAAGGACAGGGTTTAGCTAGACTGCTAGCTGAATCTAATTTTCGGGCTCTTGGAATGAACAACGCTCAAGAGGAAGAAGGTTGGATAGATATAAATGAAATTGATGATCAAATAATTGAAAACAAGATTGAAGACAAATTTATTTCATCTAATTGGTATAAAGATATAGTAACATATCTTTTAACTTTAAAATGTCCAAATGAATTGTCAGCTTCCAAAGCTAGAACATTGAAATTACATGCAGTTAAATATTGCATTTCTGAGAAAACTTTATACTGGAAATACCCACTTGGTTTCCTCTTAGTTTGCTTGGTTGAATCAGAAACAGAGGAAGTCATCAGTCAGTTTCATGAAGGGGTTTGTGGTGGGCATCATGCTTGGAGAGCAACAACATACAAAATTTTAAGAGCTGGTTATTATTGGCCCAAGTTGTTCCCTGATGTAAATGCTAAGGTAAGGGCTTGTAACCCTTGTCAATTTTTCACTGGGAAACAGAAGTTACCAGCTATGCCGTTAGTTCCAGTCAAAACAGAAGCTCATTTCCAGCAATGGGGGCTTGATTTCATCGGTGAGATAAATCCACATTCAAGCGCCCAACATAGGTGGATTCTCACTGCCACAGATTATTTCACCAAATGGGTGGAAGCAATTCCTACCAGGAAATCCACTGACTCAGTGGTTATAGAATTTTTTGAAGAAAACATATTAGCAAGATTTGGCTGTCCGCGAAAAATAGTAACAGATAATGCACAAGCTTTCAAATCAATGGCAATGATCAGTTTTTGTCAAAAATATAACATTGTGCTGGGACATTCTACAGCGTATTATCCACAAGGAAATGGTTTAGCTGAATCTTCTAATAAGAGTTTGATCAACATAATTAAGAAAGTCTTAAAGGAAAATAAAAAATCTTGGCACTTACATTTAAAGTATGCTTTATGGGCAAATCGAATAGGAACGAAGAAATCTATTGGTACCTCACCATTTCATATGGTTTATGGTACAGATGTGGTAGTACCCATAAACTTAGCACTTCCTGTAATGAAGCTGTGGCAGGATGAGAAAGAAGAGCCAAATCCTCTTACCAGAAGAATAAACCAATTAATTGAAGTCCAACAGCACAGGGATGTAATAGACGAAAAGCTACAGAAGTACCAGGATAATATGAAATAGCTATTTGATCACAAGGCCAAGAACAGAAACTTTCTTCCAGGAGATCTAGTTCTAAGGTGGGACGCTCGAAAGGAAAATTCGGGTAAAAACGGTAAATTTGATCACATATGGTATGGACCCTTTAAAATATCCTCTTCTGAAGGTAAAAACTCTTTTCTACTGGAAAATTTAGAGGGTAAGATCCTAAATGCTCCTGTTAATGCATGATTTTTAAAACATTACATGGAAAAAAAAAATTAAATTAAATAAAATAAAAGTGTACATACAGATTTCTTTCTTAAATTGTTAAAAAAAAATAAAAAATTATTATGTCAAAAATAAAAATTTATAAAATCATAAAAATATAAATAAAGATAATTTTGTGTCTCTGAGATAGTTTCTGCCTGAGCAGTCGGCCAGAATCCGGTCTAATTTTTGTATCTTTGAAGACATAAGACTAAATGCCCTGCTTTCCTGTGCAGTTATATCTCAAGTATGTAAATACATACCTTCTATATGTTTTATACATGAGTTCAACAAATTAATATAAGAGTATTCTGAAGTAAAATTTGGATATTGAGCCATGTGCCTGAAAGTTGAAGAATTTTTGAATTAAATTGGAAATTTATCAAATGATTGAAGTCAGATAGGTCAATATTCATCTTTTTCTCTCTGACTCAAAATGGTTAAGTTTGAGATTAAATCTGTATATCTTAAGTTGTTTAACAGTTTGTCTGAACTTTTTAGCTTGCTCAAAAGAAGATCCTTTGAAAATGTTTTCCCTTTTTCTCTACTGACTTAGGAAGTTTTGAAGGTTGAGAAACATTGACTTAGAATAATCAAAACAAGTTGACAGACCTGGATTATAAAATTTTACACAGATCACCAACCCTGATATATTAAGTATCATTGATTGCCCCCGCTTCATAATTCTGAGCTAAATATAAGACAGATGGTGAAAGGAAATTCATAACTAATTGCCCCCATCTAGTCCGACAGACAATGAAAGGAAATTCATTTAAATGATTGCCCTCGTCTGAAAATTATAAAATAGATAACTTCACCAGGGTACTGAACAGGCCTGCTGGTAGTGAAGCAATGTCTAAAAAAAAATTTAGCATTCGAAGCGGTGAAAGGAAATTCAGTAAAAAGGGACAGATAACTTCACCAGGGTACTGAATAGGCCTGCTGGCAGTGAAGCAATGTCTGAGGTATCTGTAAGGGTGTCACACTTATCTATAATCTATTCTAGTTATCATTGTTTCGAAAACTGGATATTCGTCTTAAGTCAAATGGAGCTTCCCAGTTTTAAAATTGATGAATTCTGTTTCGATTGATGCAAGCTGGAATGTTCAATAATCTGTTGAGCCTCTAAAGATTGTTCTAAACATCTCAATACTAACTCAATTTTGGAATGAGAAAGAAAATTTTGAAGAAGACCATAACTGAATTTCAACAAATGATAAGTTTTGAAAAAAAATTCAGAGGATGTTCGTGTAATTTTTCTTATTATTTGAACAGTTTATCAGCGGTAAACTTTTGACCCCATTACCCAATGTAGACATTGAGTCTGCATGTTCTCCTCGTCCCGCAGTTGGAGCCTATGTTGAAACAGACCTTGATTTTTGACCTTAAGGATTAAAATTTTTGGTATCTTTGAGTCTTTGCATTATATAAAAAAAAATTAAAACAAAACATTTCATCTTCGATGAATTCGAAATGCCTTTGTGGTTCATTTTTGGAAAAAGAATGGTTAAAATTTAAACGAACGTATGTTCCAAACACTTTTTCAAATAATATTTTAAATGAACAGTAATGATAAAACTTAAGAAATGTTAAATTCATATCGGGATATCGGGATTCGCTGTTTTGAAATAACAATTTTCAATACAAATCAAATAGCGAAACCCCAATCCCCGATTTCTCGATACATTAATCCTTGATTAATTCATCATTTACTTAAATCACATTTAAAAAGGGTTTTAAACTTTAAGTTAATTTTATCAGAATATCGCGATTCGCGAGTTTGTGAGAACAAATAAACTTATCATCGTATTCTCCGATTTCCCGATCCCCGATTTTAATTAATTCTTAAGTGAGGTTTGAAATTAATTTAATTACTGTTAAGCATGATTAAGAGTAACTAATCCCATCGAGAAATCGCGATTCGCGATTTTGTGAGCAATAATTTTCATATCATCAAATTTCCCGATTCCCCGATCCCTGATTTCTCGATTTCCGATTTCTTGATTAACGAAATCCCGAAAAGCTAATCCAGATTAATTAAGATAATAATAGGGTTTTAACTAAATAATACATCGCGATTTCGGCGATCGGGGTTTTACGATGACTTATTTTCTTGACATCGAAAGTTTCGAAATCCCGATGAAAGTGTTTTCAAACTTAAATTAAGATTAACGTTAATTAATCATTCTCAGAAATGAGGTTTAAGGTTTTAAACTTTTAATAAATGATTTTTATACGGCAATTATTCAATTTGGTAAGTTTCTATCATATTTGAAAATATCGAAAAAAACTCAGGTACAAACTTTAAATGCATATATTCGCAGATATCTTTTGCATTTATTTCATAACAGAGTACAAATCTCGAAGATTTCACGATATATTCGAAATAATTTTTGAAACGTTTACATTATTTCAAAGTTAAATTCTGCTCTGCTACAGGTATTCAAGCGAACACAGAGTTTTTTCCTCTTCTTTGAGACTGCTCCACCATTGGCAGTTTTGTTTGCTTTGGAATATTGTTGCTGAGGTACTGAACACAGAGTTGGTAAACATAGAGCTATGGTGCCCAAAAAGGCTTCAAAGAAAACCGAAGAGCAACTGGAAGGCTATATCATTTCGGACACTACTGCAGCTGGAGTAG
The DNA here is from genome assembly GCA_009831015.1 of Picea engelmannii. Taxonomy (NCBI): domain Eukaryota; kingdom Viridiplantae; phylum Streptophyta; class Pinopsida; order Pinales; family Pinaceae; genus Picea; species Picea engelmannii. The sequence continues at coordinate 43,481 of ML794990.1, read as the reverse complement.
TACACTCTATTAAATCATGGGCTGCAATTGCAGAAAAAATGGAGGATGAGCTTTCATATGCAGACAATGGCACGAACAATCATCTCCGAGACATCGCCGAAACTGGGCTTCATAAGGTTGTAGCACGTCCGAGATTGGTTTCATATACCGACATGGTTGCCTGGGCACTGGATAAGGTGGATGTTCCGACAAGAAGTATCATGAACAAGCAAGGAGCTGTTATTGGCTCATTCAGGCCCGAACATATCCAAGTAATGTATAAATTATCGCCCAATTATAGGCACACTTTTAATTCTAAGTTTTTAGCTGCATTTCAACAAAAAGAGTGCGTCGAAGGTGGTCAAACATACCCTGATATGATAAGAGGATGGGCCAGAGATGAAAACAAATTTAGGGCCGACTTACATGGAATTTATGCTACAGCTTCATTAAATGAATATATGGTGTATTTAGCAATGATGTTATGTAGACTATATGGGAAAAAAGATCCTTATCACTTTAGCGCAGAATGGACACCTTTCTTAGAAGAAGTTTCAGAAGGGCGTAGTTTCAATTGGCATAAGATTTTATCAGACAATATCAGTACAGAGGTTATGAATTATCAAACAGCTAAGTCAAAAGGACAGACAGTGGCCTTTTATATGTCAACCTATATAATGGATGCTATTTGCTTTAAAACTCCTTTCCCATTAATGAACTGGAGTTGGAATCCTTCTTGTACAGAACTGTCCATAAGTATCATTCAGCTTTGTGCGAAGAAAATGCCAAAAATAATTTTTATGAAGTATGTCATTATGTAATTATTCCTCTACACAGAATTTTCTTCGGATGCAAACCTTTTCGCATTTCCAATACTATAATAGAAAACCTCAAAACAGTGGTTGATTGGTTCATTGAAGAAAATTTTTCTTATGTGAGAGTTTATGGGTGTTCTATTCCGCCTCATGCTCTGCCCAAAGTTTTACCAGACAGGTTAATATGCAGAGAAGTGGCTCATCAATTGATAAATGGTGGTATTGCAAATGAATTGAAAGCTCAACAGAAGAAGGCATGGCCATCTTTTCCGATTTATCTGGGAAAAATTGTTTTACTAAACATAGGTCATACTAAGTCAGAAGCCGAATCATTGAGTGAAGTGAAATTAGTGGATATAGAACACAGGAAACATGACCCATATCAAATAATATATCGGCATGTCACACAATGTGGATTGAAAGCATATGAA
>ML794990.1:27277-41000 GCA_009831015.1 Picea engelmannii | reverse complement strand
CCTTAGTGAACTTTTTAGAGAAACATGTTCAAGAAGTCGAAGCAGATAAAGAAAGTTCTTCGACTCAAAGTTAAAACTTTGTAAATATTTCTATTTTTAGAATTTTGTAATAAATTGTAAACGGTTGACATTAGTTTATGCAATAGAAAGATTAGGAAGTTGGTTAGTTACCAACGGAAAGTTTGGACAGAAATGTATAAATATAATTTCAAGAGGATGAAACAAGGCTTCAGAAATTTTGGGAGAAGACCGATTATTGTACTACCAGTTTTAAAGTTTATCAGATTTGAATTCGCAACAAGATTCTGAATCCTACAATTCGTGACTATGTTTCTTCCCTTGTCTAATTTCATATGTTAAACATTCCTCTTAATGTATGTTTCTAGCAAATAAATCAATTTGAAATTATAGACAATTGTTGTTTATTGTATCAGATTGGTTTGGATGTTGAATGTGTTACAGTTTTTCCTCTGAGATTTCTTTAGTGATTTTAAGACCTGTAACCTTCTGTTCCTTAATATTTTCTTTTGTTAGAAATCCTGTGTCTCTTTCATTTTTGTTAATGGAAATATAAGATTCTTTCCAGATTAAAGCCTTATATTTCTTTCTGTTATGTTTCGTTGTTTACAATTTCAAAACTGTCACAAACCAGGAAACGGCCTTGATTGTGTATTTATTTTTCTGTTCTAGGTTTTAAAGTTGTTTCATTAACATCTTCTCCGAAAGTCTGAAGTAATCAATCTAAAAAAAAACCCATTAACAAACATATAAAACCCTATCACCCATGACAGATCCTAACGGTAGACAACCCAACGTAGAACCTGGTCTACAAGATCAAACTAGCATTGCATTGAACCTATTTAACACCATCTTACAAACTGCAACAAATAGGACTGAGTTAGAACGATCGTGGGCAGCGATTGAACGTGACATAACCATCCAGGAACAACGGGAAGCAAGACAGAGACAGTTGAGAAACTGAATCTGATCTAGTTTTTCTTTATTTCTTTGTTTTAGAAGTATTATCATATTTGGATGCCTTGACGGTGTGTTTTATAGCCTTAAAACACAAACTCTGGAACAACAGGGGCCAAAGGCGTCGAGTCCAGTCACCAAAAGGATCGTCTCGATCTTCAGGTACCATCTGATACGATCCCGCTCCCGGCCTTCGCTTGGAGTAAATAAAGGCGAGAAGGGGTGGGTGAAACCTCTCCTCATGCATTAAGTGTAAGATATGGAAGGTCTGGAAAGCGGTCTGCTCAAGAGGGTCCTGTGTACTCAGTTCTTCAAAGAAGCCATACCGAGTCCTCGACTAGCCAGAGGAGGTCTTCACACGCTAAATCAACATTTACTTGCTCAGCTACTCCCCCTGCAGGAGCCATGCGCAGTTAAGGTGGCGACAGACAGAGAAAGCCTGTCTGAATTTGGCTGAAGGGACACCGAGCCTTAGATGACCAAGGACACCTCTGTTAGGTGATTTTCCTGAGTATATAGACTTAGTCTTTGTATTTTGTGAGGGATCGATGGTTGAGCAAAGCTCCCGATTGTAAAGTTTTGATGAAGCGCTGGTCACTCTAGTTAATATATAAGGCATTTGAGATTTCTTACTTTATGGATGTCAGCTTCCCTTCCATCTCTTTGTTCACTGTGTTAGAACAACTCGGAATTGGAGGATCCAGTCGAGTTGTGACTGTTATAGGATGATGTAGGTTAGATCACTGTAATAGTTGCATTGTTTCTAACCAGTTCTTGTGATTTTATCAGCGCTGAAACGATTTTGGATTGAAGGATTCAGTCGAGTCACCCCTCAGCTCCTTGAATCTCTGGACCAAGAGGATCTTGGCTTCCGAGTTTTTCGTCCTCAAGCTTCCGAAGGCCTATTTCCCGAGGTAGTCTTGCTCACCCTTCTCACAAGTTTTCCTTCTACCACCCTTTAATCATTTACTGACAGAAGTTGGATCAAGACCTCCCTTGCTTTCTACATACCAGGCCCAGTTTCCTGAGTTAAAGCTATATTTTCTTGAGTCTTTACCCATCTGATCACCCCATTAAACGAATCATGACATAAAACTGATGGGCATTGGGCTCTGCTCCTGCAAGCAATCCATGAGTGACTTCTGACGCTAACATTTATGGCACCGTTGCCGGGGACGAAGTTGAAGATTTTCCCTGGGATTGAACGACATTGAGCCTCTGATTTTGAAGGTGCATCGGGTATCGAAGCCTTTGAAGATTGCTACTGTGCACCTGGCGACTCCATCGTGACGAATCCACTGTGGAGAACCTGTTGTATTAAGTGTGGCTTTCAGAGGTAGTCACACACGGTCCCATCCACAGTTACCTCTAGCTACATCTGAAGCTGATCCAGAGCTGGTTCTCAAAAAAGGAAAGGCCCCTGAAGAAGAGGCTTCCACCACAGAACCAAGTAACCCGCCATCTCCTTCTGTAGGAACTCCATTTTCTCCTCCTTAGTTTCTTAGTAGACCTCTTTCTGAGGTTTCCCGTTTCCTAAATTTTGGGAGTTTTCCTGTTGAGTTTTCCCCTCCTGGTCTGGGATTGGAGGGAGAAATCCTTGTCACTCCCCTCTCCTCTGAAGTTGTACCTTGGCGTAGACCCAGGACTACAGAAAATTTCCCCACTCCTATCTTTTCTACTCCTCCTCTTGTTACTATTACTACTCCTGTGCAAAGAGAAGCACCTGCTGACTTAAGCTCGTTAGCCTTCTCCTTAAATCCCCTCTTGTTTCCCACTCCACTTCGAGACTCATTCCCAGTAGCCCCCTCGCGAACTCCTTCTCCTCCAAGTTATCCTCCACCTAATATTCCTATGGCTGGTGCTAATCCCCCTCTAAATAGAATGGATGCCATAATCGCTGCCAGATACGCCCCCTTAATCCTACCCCATCCTATGAATCCTCTCCCTGCTGGAGATTACCTGAAATACATGCCCAAGTTCACTGGGGAAGGGGATGTAACTGCTGAAGAGCATCTGGCTACTTTCTACAGTTATGCAGACAACTTGAACATCGAAAATGAAGATGTCTGGATGGGAGTATTCATCCAGAGCTTGTATGGTGAGGTGAGAAAGTGGTTTAGAGGATTGGCCCCCGGATCTATTGCTGGGATCGAAGCCCTGGATAGTGCTTTCTTGAGGCAGTGGGGAGACAGGAAGGATTTCATGTATTACATGAAAGAATTCGGGTCTTTGAAGAAGATGGAAGGACAGTCCGTCTCCAACTTCTCCAAAAGATTCAATAAGATGTATAATAAGATTACTGCCGAAATAAAGCCCTCAGAAGCTTCGGACAAGATTTCTTATGCTAGTGCATTCGGCCCCGATTTCTGTCTTTTATTAAGAGAAAGAAGAGCCACCTCCTTATCCCAAATGCAAGATGAAGCCATAGAAGTGGAATCTAATGTATTAGCAACTGACAGACTGAGGAACAAGGCTGACACAGACAGAAGAAAGGGAAGGTCAGAAACCTCAACTTCTGGACCATCGGTGCCCCACCCTCAAGTGAATGAACTGACCAAGATGGTGAAGTCTCTGTCTGCAGAGATGGAGAGAATGAAGGTCGAGGGGAGGCAAGCATACAAGGGCCCCCAAAACACCGAAAACAAAGGAGATTTTATAAGGCCAAACAATATTACTCCCCCGACTGTGCAAAGAGAAAGGGAAGAGACAGAGAAGACCAGAAAATTCAGGCCCCTTTTCAAAATAATTTTGTGACCGAGGGGGAAGAAGGGGAAACAGATGAGCTTGATCCTGAAATCCATTGCTTTGGAGACACTCCTCCTTTTCCTCACCTCACTCAATCATCATATGAGGATTCTCTCATGGAAAGTCAGCGAAATGAACTAAGCAAGGGAGACAAGGCTAGTGGCAACCAAGGCAGATATGATCTGAGGTCTAAGAAAAAGACAATAGCACCTGATGTTCCTGAGTGGTCCACTAGAACAGAGAAGCCTGCTAATGAAGTAGCAGACAGTCACAGAGGTAAGAAGCACCAATCCCCCTCTCCCATGGTTCAGATTCATGTTCCCGAAATAAGAGAAATCCCAAAGCTCTTGTCTTCTTTTAATTTCGAGCATGAAATTCAAAAAATCAGAATCCATGTGCCCCTAACCGAATTGATTAAACATGAAGGGTTCAAGAAACGTTTCTCTAAGATTTTACAGTCTGAGGTCTCAAGCCTTCCCACAGACTCCATCAATTTGCAAGATGAAAAGCCTGCAGTTATTCTAGGTCCTATGGCAGAAGATAGGAATGACTCATCCCCTCCCTTCTACACTTCCTTGAACATACATGACAAGGTAGTGCACAACTGTTTGATGGATTCGGGGGCTTCTCACAACCTCATGCCCAAAACTGTCATGGAAGAGTTAGGGATAGAAGTCACCCGAGCCTATCATGACCTCTATTCCTTTGACTCCAGAAAGTTTCAGTGTCTAGGAGTTATCAAAGACCTGGTCGTGACCTTGTTTCAGCTGCCCATGAAAAGTGTGGTCATGGATATTGTAGTGGCCGATGTCCCCCCCAAGTTCGGTATGTTGTTGTCAAGATCTTGGATAAAAAGACTAGGGGGAACATTGCAGATGGACCTCACATATGCTACTATCCCAGTGTTTGGAGGAGAGCATAGAAGACTATACAGAGAAGCCCAATTGACCTATATAATCAGTGACGAAGCCAATCCTACCAACCATCCCATTTTTGCATTAGACATTGATTTAGGTTCTAGTTTGTTACAACTCACCCATGCTCCCGAGCCCCCTCTCAAGCTCAAAAAACAACTCACCATTTCCCATAGGTTTTCTTTCTCCATCACCCCCATCTGGAAAATGTTCTTTGATGGAGCCTCTTCCAGGGAAGGTGTTGGTGTTGGGGTATTTTTTGTATCACCTGCTCAGGAAACCATATCTCTGTCGTACAAACTAGAATTTGAAGCTACCAACAATGTGGCAGAGTATGAAGCTCTTGTTTTGGGACTAAGAGATGCGAGGGAAATGGGAATTCAGGAGGTAGCCGTGTTCGGTGATGCAGAGTTGGTGGTCCAACAGATCATAAACGCTTATCAGGCTAAGCATCCTCGACTCAAAAGCTACAGAAATGAGGTATGGGACCTAATTGATAGTTTCTTCTCAGCGTTTAACATTTCTTTCATCCCAAGAGAGGAGAACACAGTGGCAGATTCCTTGGCTACATCAACAAGCAATTTCAAAGTACCCTTGCCGCCCAAATTCAAATATGATGTGGAAGTAAAATACAGGCCCTCCATACCAGACAATGGCAAACATTAGAAGGTATTTGAGGATGATCTCGAGATCAAGAAATTCTTGGAGATTGTCGAAGAATTTTCAGAGATGCATATCGACCAAGATTATGTCTCTAAGGAAGGGCTTGATGGGGGTGAGTTGCTGAGTAAAATAGCAAAGCATGACATTGTGCAGCTGCCCAGCAATCATATTCCAAGAGGACTGGTTCCTTTGGAAAGGATTTTTTATAGAAATGATGTGTAATTAAAAGGGGAGACCTCAGAGGATGACACTGGTACTATTCAGTGCAACATTGGGACCGAGAGTGAGCCCAAGTTTGTCAAATTGTCAAGAAGTCTGGCAAAGGAGCAGAGGTCCGAATACATTGGAATTTTGAGGGAATTTTCTAATGTGTTTGCCTGGACCTACGAAGACCTCAAAACATATGACATTTCTGTCATTGAGCATAAAATCCCATTAAAATAGGAGGCAAAGCCATTTAGGCAGAAGTTGAGACAGATCAATCCTATGCTGCTACCTATCATGGAGAGGGAAGTGAAGAAGCTGCTTCAAGCTCAGATCATTGTACCACTGAGATATTCAGAGTGGGTGGCCAACTTGGTGCCAGTAAGGAAAAAGGATGGAGAGATCCGACTCTGTGTAGACTTTAGAAACCTGAACAGGAGCTCACGAAAGGATAACTACCCCTTACCAAAGATGGAACATATACTGTAGAGGGTAACAGGAGCTTCCAGGATGTCCATGATTGATGGTTTCTCTGGCTACAATCAAGTCTCTGTTTTGCCTGAGGACAGGGAAAAAACAACATTCACTACTCCATGGGGCACATTCATGTATGCCAAGATGCCATTTGGATTAATGAATGCAGGGGAAACGTTCCAGCGTGCCATGGACATAGCTTTCATCGGGGAAAAGGATAAATTTGTGGTCGTCTATCTGGATGACATCACAGTATTTTCAAAATCTGATAAAGAACATTGTTGTCATCTCAGGAAGGTTTTTCTGAAATGCAGGAGTTTTGGCATTTCATTAAACCCCAAGAAATCTTTGTTCGCCATGTAGGAAGGGAAGTTATTGGGCCACATAGTATCAGCGGAAGGAGTCAGGATTGAACCTCACAGAGTGGAGGCAATACAAGCCTTATCAATCCTGAGATCCAAGAAGGAGGTCCAATCCTTCCTTGGTAAGATTAATTTTCTAAGAAGGTTTGTGCCTAACTTTGTTGAGGAGGTAAAACTTATAACAGCCATGTTGAGGAAAGAAAATGAAGTAAGGTGGACTTATGAATAACGACATTCCTTTGAGCAAATAAAGAAGGCCCTGACAGAAGCCCCTGTGCTTATTAGCCCCGACTACTCAAAGGATTTCCTTATTTTCTCCTTTGCCTCACTTGACACAGTGGTTGTTTTTTTGTTACAGACAAACAAGGGCAGACTTGAGCAGCCTATCACCTACTTCAGCCGAGCATTGAGGGATGCCAAAGTCGGGTATGACACTATGGAGAAGCAGGCCTATGCCCTGGTAAAGGCTCTCAAGGAATTTAGAGTCTATGTCCTGCAGTCAAAAATTATCGCTTATGTCCCCTCAGCTGCCATTAAAGACATTCTTATCCAGCCTGACATAGACGGGAGAAGGAGTAAGTGGATAGCCAAGATTTTGGAATTCGACCTAGAAATAAAGCCTACCAAATTGATCAAAGGTCAGGGTTTAGCCAAGCTATTGGCTGAAGCAAATTGCCAAGCTTTGGGGATAAATTTCATCAACAGATGCTCAGGAATTCGGCAGGGTCGGTCGTCTAAAAGAGACCCTCAAAAGGAGCCCCCATTAGCTCGATGTCCTTGGTATAAGGATGTCATATACTTTATGCAAGAGTTGTGACCTCCAGACGGCCTGCAAATAAACAAAGCAAGAGATTTGAAGCTCAAGGCAATCAGGTATTGCCTTATCGATCAAATTTTATACTGGAAAGACCCCTTGGGGGTGCTTTTAAAATGCATGAGTTCACAAGAGGCCGACAGGATCATGGTTGAATTTCACAGCGGCCTATGTGGAGGGCACCATTTCTGGAAGGCCACAGCCCACAAAATTCTCAGAGCCGGGTACTACTGGCCTACCTTGTTCGCTGATGTCCACAGAGGAGTTAGAGCCTGTATCCAATGTCAAAGATTTGCAGGAAAACAACAGCTCAAGTCTCTGCCTTTACGACCTGTAGTTGTTTCGGGACCTTTCCAGCAATGGGGCCTAGATTTTATTACAAAAATCCACCCTACTTCCAGTGGGCAGCACAGATGGATCCTGACTGCCACAGACTTCTTTACCAAGTGGATTGAAGCTATCCCCACCAGGAGTGCTTCCCACAAGGTAATTATTGGATTCCTAGAAGACCTCATCACAAGATTCGGTTGCCCAAGAAAGATTGTTACAGATAATGCAACCTCATTCAAGGCCGAACCGTTGGTCAAGTTCTGTGAGCGATTGGGAATCAAGCTGATTCACTCCACTCCGTACTATCCCCAGGGCAATGGTTTAGCAGAATCCTCCAACAAAAGTCTCATAAGGATCATCAAAAGATTATTGGAGGACAACAAAAAGGCTTGGAATTCAAAGCTGAAATTCGCTCTATGGGCCAATCGGGTGACTACAAAGAGATCTATAGGCATCTCCCCTTTCCAGTTAGTTTATGGAGCATAAGTTGTCTTCCCTTCTCAGCTGGCCATTCCCGTAGCGAAATTCTTCCAGGATTATCAAGAGGAGCCCAATGACATGGTCAGAAGGATTCATCAACTGGTAGAAGTCCAGCAGGCCAGAGAGCAGGTAATAGATAGAACTCAAGATCATTAGCAAAGGATCAAACAGGTTTTCGATAAGGGGTCCAAGAAGGAAGAATTTCGGATAGGAGACCTGGTGCTGAAATGGGACACTCCTAAACAAGACAAGGGCAAGCACGGCAAATTTGAAGCCCTGTGGATCGGCCCCTTCAAAATTTCTAAAGTTTTCTCAAATAACACTTACAGGTTGCAGGATTTGGGGGGTGAAGAAGTTTAGCCCAGTAAATGGGCATTTTCTTAAAAAATGTTTTGTCTGAGCCTTGAGTGGCTCCTATGTTTTGTAAATATTGTCCTTTCTGTTCTTTGTTTTTACTTTTATTGTTTTGGCTTAGTAAGTGACTCCATAGCCCAACAACAAGGCACTGGAACTGCAAAATGAGTCCTTAGAGCATCACAGGGACGACTCTATCCCCCATGGAGCCTAATGTTAGTAAAATTTCTCATCCGAAGCACAAGAGCGATCAGGTCTGCAAGTGGCACGATGAGCGTCGAGCGCAACACACAGGAGAAGCCCTTTCGAACTTAAAATCAAGCAAGCGGGCAAAATTATAGTGTCAATGGTCTGGATCCATCCATGTGAGCAGATCAACGGTTGGCGGGAAATCGTGAATAGAGAAGTTGCACCGAAGTTAACACAATAGATCGTGCCCATATTGTATGCAAGAAAGAATAGCAGTCGCCCATCCAAATGACACGTGGCGCGAGATCCAGTCGCGTCGGATTTTCGACAGTCGCGAGTTCGAGGGGTGATAATTTCATGGTGTTCTACATCTCAAAACCCCGAACCCTGAAAGCGTTGAAGGCGCCCAGAGTCGGGCCCGCAGTATCGCGAAGCAGCCTCAGCCCTTCATCCACAAGAGACACCTGGCATGGGCGATTAGGCTCCTCGCCTTTTCGCCCATCGCAACTTCGAAATGCAAGAAACAACTTCATCATTCCCCGATGCATGAAATGACGAGAGCGTTCAGGACCTGGGGCCCACAGCATTGTCAGGAGAGTTCAGAATCGGCAGATCCAGAGGGGTGCGTGGCGCTAGATTAAGCTGTCTCGGCGTTTCGCTCATCGCGATTTCAAGAATCAAGGATTAACTCCTTTCGTTCACGAACGTCGAAAGCGCTTTGGGAATAAACATGGGGTCACAGCCCATGGTCACTTGGGAAAGAAAGGAACTGTGTTGAAAGGGGCCAAAGGCACCGAGTCCAATTGCCGAAAGGATCGTCTCGATCTCCAGGTACCATCTGATACGATCCCGCTCCCGGCCTTCGCTTGGAGTAAATAAAGGCGAGAAGGGGTGGGTGAAACCTCTCCTCATGCATTAAGTGTAAGATATGGAAGGTCTGGCAAGTGGTTTGCTCGAGAGGGTCCTGTGTACCCAGTTCTTCAAAGAAGCCATGCCGAGTCCTCGACTAGCCAGAGGAGGTCTGCACATGCTAAATCAGCATTTACTAGCTCAGCTACTCCCCCTGCAGGAGCCATGCACAGTTAAGGTGGCGACAGACAGAGAAAGCCTGTCCGAATTTGGCTGAAGGGACACCGAGCCTTGGATGACCAAGGACACCTCTGTTAGGTGATTTTCCTGAGTATATAGACTCAGTCTTTGTATTTTGTGAGGGATCGATGGTTGAGCAAAGCTCCTGATTGTAAAGTTTTGATGAAGCACTGGTCACTCTGGTTAATATATAAGGCATTTGAGATTTCTTACTTTATGGATGTCAGCTTCCCTTCCATCTCTTTGTTCACTGTGTTAGAACAACTCGGAATTGGAGGATCCAGTCGAGTTGTGGTTGTTATAGGATGATGTAGGTTGGATCACTATAATAGTTGCATTGTTTCTAACTGGTTCTTGTGATTTTCTCAGCGCTGAAACGACTTGGGATTTAAGGATTCAATCAAGTCACCCCTCAGCTCCTTGAAGCTCTGGACCAAGAGGATCTTGGCTTCCTAGTTTTTCATCCTCAAGCTTCCGAAGGCTTGTTGCCCGAGGCAGTATTTCTCGCCCTTCTCACAAGTTTTCCTTCTACCACCCTTTAATCATTTACTGACAGAAGTTGGATCAAGACCTTCCTTGCTTTCTACATACCAGGCCCAGTTTCTCGAGTTAAAGCTATTTTTCTTGAGTCTTTACCCATCTGATCACCCCATTAAATGAATCGTGACATAAAACTGATGGGTGTTGGGTTCTGCTCCTGCAAGCAATCCAGGAGTGACTTATGACGCTAACACAGTGACAAAGAAGGAAGCCAGTCAAAAAGACTAGGATATGGATTCTTCCGTGAGACTAGAAGAGAAGTCAGTATTGACTTCCAAGATTGATCTATACAGATCAAGCATGTTGCAGATGTACAAATCATGATGTGTTTCCAGATGATTCTCCCAGCAAAAGGGAGAAGACTATGACGAGACACTGATTGAAGAAATAGTTCCTGTATTTATGAAAACAACCAGAACAACCATGATTCATATATAGTATGAAATGCAAGGGGAGAAATCCCCATATTTAAAATTGAGTGGAAGTTGGTGCAGTACATTAGTTGGGTCATGGATACATGACTATGATGAAAGATAGAGTTACCTCCATGAAAGAAGAAGATTTATCTTCAGTATCAGTTATTAATCCACTCTCGGTTTTAGATGAAGTTGTTGCCATGATGGAGTAGAGGTGTTACTCCCAGATTTCAGCAGTCACAGTGAGAATGGAGCAACCATTCTCAACTTTAGAGTAGGTGCAGGTGCAGAGTTCCAGTTCCAGAAGGAACAATTGCAGAAAGAGGAGAGGACATACTCTCAATCAGTGAGACAGATAGTGCTTTGCAGAGAGCACATAGAGCTATTACATGATTGTGCATATTGAGTTGCAGCTAAGAAATTGTACCACATTGGTACAATGTAATGAGAAACTTTGATTTGAAGATTGAAGATAGAAAGACTCATGTATGCCAATTGAAGGAAGCTTTGTACATGTTGAAGCAAGCTCCTAGAGCTTGGTATGGAAGAATTGGTAGTTTCCTGACAAGCTTGGACTTTACCAAGAGTAAATTTGATTCTAACCTTTATGTGAAGGTTATGAATGATGAGCCAGTGATGTTACTACTATATGTAGATGATGTATTCTTGGCAAGATGAAGAAAATATCATCACAGATTGCAGAAGAAGCTCGCCACAGAGTTTGATGGAAGACCTAAATGCATTATCTCTTAGGTTTTTAAGTTTGGCAAAGCACAGAGAATATCTTCTTTAACCAAGGGAAGTATGCAGTGAAAATTGAAAAGGTTTGACATGTTGAAATGCAAATCCATGTACACACCCATGGAAATGAAGTTGAAGCTCCTGGTAGATACCTCGTCAGAATCGCCAGAATTGGTTGATGCTACTCTATACAGACAAATTATTGATTCAGTGATGTATCTGACGAATACTAGGCTAGATATATGTGTTGCATTGAGTCAGTATCCGGTAGAACCCAGACGTGTTCACATTGTTTCTACAAAACATATGATGAGATACCTTAAGGGTACGTTGGATTTTGGTTTCTATTATACTAGAGATCATGACTTCAGACTGGGTGGTTACACCTATTCAGATTGAGCTGGAAGTGTTTCTGATAGAAAGAGCACTTCAGGATGTTGTTTTAGTCTGAGGTCAAATTCAACATTGCTCCGAGCATGGCAGAAGTAGAATACATTGTTACATGTTTCGCCAGTTTTGAAGCCATATGGCTTCAGATGTTGTTGACCGATCTATTTGATCTAGAGATGGAAGCCACCATGATTTTATGTGATAACCAAGTTGTATAAAAATGATAGAGAACCATGTGTTCCATGATGATTCGAAGCACATAGAAATCTAGTATCTCTTCATCCATGATATGATGCAGAGAGGAGCTATAAAACTCCAATATGTTAGCACAGATGAATGGGTTGTTGATGTGTTGACCAAGCCTCTATCTCATGTAAAGTTTGAGAACTTTCAAGATAAGCTTGGCGTAGTCTGAAAGGACCTCCCTTGAAAGGGGGAGTAGTGTTGTGTTGCCAGCCTAGTGTTGTGATGCCAACCTCGTGTTGATGACATGCCAGCCTCGTGTTGTGATGATGTGCCAACTTAACTGATGTGATGTCAGCCTCATGTTGATGATGTGCCAACTTAATTGTTGTGATGCCAGCCTCGTGCTGATGACATGCCAGCCTCGTGCTGATGACATGCCAGCCTCATGTTGTGATGATGTGTCATCTTAACTGTTGTGATGCTAGCCTCGTGCTAATGATGTGCCATCTTAATTGTTGTGATTCCAGCCTCGTTTTGATGACATGACAGCCTCGTGCTGTGATGATGTGCCAGCCTCGTGTTGTGATGATGTGCCAGCTTAATTGTTGTGATGTCAGCCTCGTGCTCATGACATGCCAACCTCGTGTTGTGATGATGTGCCAACCTCGTGCTGTGATGATGTGTTTCCAGCTTCGTGTTGTGATGGCAGCCTCATGCTGAAGACTCTCAGCCCAATGCTGATGTTGATGATGCTCCATCCTTTGTGTTGTGTTGTTGTTGTTATTGATGATGATGATGTATTAGTGTTATACTAATCCATGTTGATGCAGATGTTGATGATGCCACTTCAGCTTCTTGTTGAAGATGATGGTGATGATGCCACTTTATCTTCTTGCTAAAGATGATGTTGATGATGCCACTTTAGCTTCTTGTTGAAGATGATGGTAATGATGCCACTTTAGCTTCTTGCTAAATATGATGTTGATGATGCCACTTTAGCTTCTTGCTAAAGATGATGTTGATGATGTTACTTTAGCCTCATGCTAAAGATGTTGATAATATTATTTTAGCCTCATGCTAAAGAAGATGATGATGTTATTTCAGCCTCATGCTGATGAGGATGATGATGCTACTCCAGTTCCATGTTGTGAATGATGATGATGAGAAAAACTTCTGATGATTTATAGATATGCCAGTCAGTGTTCCAAGATGTTGTTGATGTTGTTCCCCTCTCTCTCTTGCCTGATGCTATTGTATAAATCCCTTCTTGTTAAGGGGGAGTGTTGAAATATTGTAACTGCAAAGAGTATTCTATTTTATTATTGATGTATTATTCATTATAACAATCCCCTTTTGTGGATTGATCATGTCGGGAATTGTAAATGACAAAATCCCCTTTTGTGGATTGGTCAAACCCTAATTGTAATATGCATAATCAGAAGTCGGCCCCCAGAATTAATTAAAGTGGTTATAACCACCCAGAAGGAGAAGTCAGCCCTACCAGTGAAAAGACACGTCCGTTCAACACCTTCCAGATTGTATAAATAAAGGAGGCTAGTGCCTCATTTGTTCATTCACTCACTTGTTCATTAGAGCGCAAGTTTGGAGCTGCAGTTGGCGAAGAAGGAAGAGAGAGAGAGGCACATACTTGGGAGAGGAATTTCTGTATTGTTTGGTTTATTCTCTTGGCATTGTATTGACTATCTATATTAAGGAAGTTTTTACTGGGTTTTCTCCCCCATGAGGGTTTCCCGGGATAAATGATGTGTCTCTTGTGATTGTGTATTTCTCAGTGATCCTATCTATGCTATGGTTATCTAGTGAATTGAAAAGAAACCTAATAATAGCTTAAACCTA
>ML794990.1:7269-18511 GCA_009831015.1 Picea engelmannii | reverse complement strand
GGGGCTTAAGCCTGGGAATAATATTTTAATATTATTTCCCAAAAGACATGTGTATTTTATTTTATCCTAAGTTCCTGGCAAGGGAAAAACGTGCAAAAGGGATGCATGCTATGGGAACGCATGCATTTTCCAGGGTGACAAGTGTCAACCTTGGTGCATGCAAATATAATAGCCGAGATGAACCGTGTGAGGGGGATCTTCTCCATTCTACCCGACCGATCGAGCGTGAACCCGTCAGATCTCTGCAAGAATACCCTCGTACAATCCCGAAACCAAAAAAACCGTGAGACTATCCCGTGATTGTTGAACCTGTTTGGGAAGCGCGTGTCTGTTTTCCCAACTGGCTGTCGCAGCCACGCAGTGCTGGACTGCGCATGGCATACTGGCCAGAGTAAGCTCGTGTTGAGCTTGTGTATGACCTCTCTTCTGGTGAGGGAGGCGACTGTGGTTGGAAGAGGCAGGTTGTCAGCCTGTGAGCAACTCTTTCCAGGTGAAAGAGTTTGCTAGGAAGTGGTTTCTTCCAGAGAGTGCCCAACACCAGCTACGGGCTCTGAGACTTCCTAATCCGGCCTGTTGCCGAGACCCAGAGAGGGAGGTTAGCACCGATGGACTGTGCGTGTGAAGGTGTATACTCCCGGGCGGAACAGGCATGTGGGGAATGAGAGTCTGGTAGTAGTGGGCGTAAGATGGCATCTTTGGGAAGAATCCTTCCAGATATTTCTGTGTTGTTTTCCTTGTAACCTCAGCCTAGCCTAGGATTCCTTGCCTTGGGGTGGAGCTCAGTTCCAGCTCGGGGGTGACCCACTGTTGAGATGATAAGCAGTGCGGTCTAAGGCTGGGAGGTTCGTGGAAGGCCTGCACTTGGTTGGTGGATTTCACCACTGTCACAAGATAAGTATCTAACTATGCTCTTATCACATTTTGGCATGACTGTGCCGTATATATTACGTATCATGTTTTCCACTGTGTATATGAATTACTGTTAAATGCTATGGATTGTTTCATTGTAGCTGTAAATTATACGTTTTACTCTGAGTTAAATGTATTTTCCTTGCTTGAATGCATGTGATTATATAATGCCTGTACGAATTATGTGAAAGTGAGTTAAATGGGTAATCAGAGCGTTTATAAGCCCAGATTTTGGAAATGGGTGTGCTACAAATTGGTATCAGAATGTTACCTAGTGAGTTAAAAGCTCTGGGTAGGCAAAAAGGTACACTACAGTGACAATTCATTGGCGTAAGCAACAAGGATTTCCATATGTTCTCTTTAGTAAATTTCTTAGGGGTTTAGAGTTTAAACTTTATATTACTTCCCTTGCATGCGTGCTTAGGGATGTTTACATCAAATGTTATTACCATGTGTACAGGATATACTTGTGGTGTATTTGAGTCATTCAAAGTAGGTTTAAGAAACCCCTCTTTAAATGTATGCTATCAGAAACCTTCAAGGCCTGAATATGTTTTTCCATTTGTGAATGACTAAAACATAGAGATTCACGAATACTCAGTGGTTCTAGGTAATCTGTCATTGCAATGAGACTAGGTGTGTAGAAATTTCCTAAAACTAAGAGCTAATACCAAGGGGGCATAGCAAGGGTCGGTTCTAGGTAAATTGTCCTTGTAATGAGACTAGGTGTTGCAGCTATGCCCTGAAACTAAGAACTAATGCCAACGAGACATATTATCGTCCTTATACACACCTAAAAACGTGGAGAAGTCTCCAACCCACTTGGTGTGTCCTTGGAAGCACAAGCCTAAGTCCAAACCTAAGTCACATGGTTCGGGTTCAAGTTCGGGTTCGGCAACGATTAGGTTCGATTCGGGTTCGAATTTTCCAATAAGGTTCGGATGAGGTTTGGCTTTAGGTTCGGCTATACATATTGAACCCTAATAAAACCTCATCCCAAACCTCAATAAAATTCTCCCTCAAATTCTTCCTAAGGTTCGAATTCAGGAATGCATTCGAGTTTGTTTAGGTCTGGCATTAGGTTCGGAAAACCTTGCGGTTCGCCGAAATTCGAACCTCGAGCTTTAGGTTCGGCGAACCCTGTGACTTAGGTCCAGACCCACTGTCACCTCGATCTAGACTTCTTTCGTCTAGGTGCACTGCTAAGGAAGCCAAGAGAGTTAGACCCTATTAAACTATGTGAAGTTTGATTATTGATCTAGGAGTTAAATGAATTAATTTGTTAAGAAACCCAACCCAATGAAAGGCAGCAAATGCAAAAGTGCAGTTCCTTTAATGACAAGCAAACCCTTTATTTGGAAACAACAATTAGACCAATGCCTAAAGATTAACAAAATGGAGTCAATGAGATATACAACAAAATACAATTATACAAGAATGAAATAATGTTATGAGATATCCACAATAAGTATGAGAAATTACTTTACACTTAAACCAATTATGCTCAAATAACAAATAATGTTAGAAATCATCTTCTAACTTGCAAAAAATTGCAAAAAACAGCAAGATATTCTTGCTGGAAATTGTTAAAATGACTTGGAAAATATTATTTCAGATTACAATACGAACAGAAATAATTAGACAAAAATTTCTAAACATAAAAAATGAAAGATTAGATTGCAGATTTTTAAGGAAATAAAGCTAAAACTGATATATAAATGGCTGAAATTAAAAACAGAAAATAGAAGAGTTTTGGATGGCTRAAAAAGATGGATTTTCAGATCTRAAATCCACTCCTCCAAGYTTTTGATAACCTGCAGATTTTTGTAAACCCTTGCTACAAAATACAAAAGAAGGTGAGATTGATCTAACAACTTGCAAAATACTTTCCAAATTAATTAGAGACAACCCACAAAGACTAATAGTAAGACTACTACTAATTTATCCCAAGCAAAATACTTTGCTTGGGTCTTCAAGTAATGCAAGCAAGAAAATGCAAAAGAAATAGATTGTAGCAATATTACCTCATACACAATAAACAATGGCTCCAAGAATACTCCAAGAGACACAAGAAATCCTCCAAAGCTTCTATTTTATTAGATAAGAAAAGATTTGTCCAATAGCACCAAGAATCATGAGAGAAAATGGGAGAGATGGGAGAGATTTTGGCATAATAGAGTTGTTGTGAGAATAGATGTTCAAATGAGGAAGGGGAGGCTTTCTTTTATATGAGAGAGAGAGGAGAAACTCCTCTTGGATGAATTACAAGTGTCACACATCCAAGAGAGATAAACAAAGTCAAGGAAGAGACACTTTTAGGGTTTTGGTAGTGAGTTAGGGTTTGAGGGGTGAGATGTGAAGGAGGAAAACATCTTTTGACTTGTCAAACATGAGGTTAGGCTATAGGAATGACGAAATTAGGGTTTTAGGCATTTTTTCACTTTAATGTTTTACTTTTCCCTAAGTTCATGAGGAAGGAGGGTGCACTTTTCACTAGGGAGACTCACTTTTGGTTGTTGGCTTGGCATGGGGGGGTCTTTTAAGTAGAAAATCACTTTTCCAACTTAGGAAATACATTAGAAATCGTTTCCCCACTCTCTCTCTCATGACTTTAAACATTTTCACAATTTTTGGCTATTTTAATTTAGCCAATTATTTGTTGACTTTTCACTGGCTTGGACTCCTCATGGACAATGACCTAGCAAAACTTGTCCAATTGAGTTGAAACTTGGTCCAAGGGTGTAGGGGGTCATCTGCCATTTGATTTGTGTACCCACACCCCTATATAAAATCCCCAAGGACCATATTTTTACATTTTACATCAAAAATAATTAAAATTTTCAATTAATGGAAAATTTTAATAATTAAAAAAAACCTATCAAAACTTAACGGAATTCAACAAGACTCTAGGAGATGTCTAGCATGGTCATTTACAACATTCCTAAACCTTAGTCACCTATTGGGCTTGATCATTAGAACACCTTTCACCACTTTGGAGGATTTTGTGAGTGAAAAACTCAAGGATAATTAAAAAGGCATGTTAGGCCAGATTAATTACCTAAGGAAAAAAAACACTCGATGAAAGGACTTCCCTAATGATAAAGTCCTAAGCAACTAAATAAAAAATTGACTCATGCTGACCTATTACATTATTATCCCACACAGGGGAGCAGACATTCTGATTACATAGAAAGACGTGTTGGGGGCAAAATTTGCCCTGCTGAGCCATAAGTCTTCAAAATAACTTGCTCCATAAGGTAGCTTCATGGTACATGACGTTGACCCCAAGTCGAAATAGGTGGTCAACATCTGGCTCCACATGGGGACATGTGTTTGATCTTTTGGAAGGAGAGCATGTGAGAACCTCAGAATCTACAAAACAAAGTGTTGACCAATAACCAACATAAATACATGTGTGAAAACAATAATCAAATAAATGAAATGCTATTGATAATAATCACATAAATGAAGTGACTATACAATGAATTATATACACAAATGAAATAATGATAAAACCGAAAGAATCAAAGGAAAAAGGTTAGAGATATGTTACAAACGGTATCCCTTTGTACACCAAATGACCGCGTTGAAGATCTTTTCAAGGTGGAGCCTTCTCACTAGCATATCTAACTTTATGTCATCCAACTAGCTGAGATGAGTTTTCAGAAGACTTATACACTTTACCTTGTTTTTTGATGTTCTGATTTGAAACACTTTTCCTACTTCTCAACCACTCGATAGAATCTTCCTTGAACCCTTTCTAATGAAGTTGTGTTGGTGCCAAGCGAAAGATTTAAAGTTTGTTGATTTTAATTCTTCTTTGAAAGGCTTGGCATACTCTTTAATAGGAATGATATGCCATTTATTATTATCACCATTAATTTTCTCATCATTCTTATGATCTTCCACCAGATCATCTATTCCACTTTTTGCTTTTTTATTTTCTTTCCTTTTATGCTCTTCCTGTTTGTCGAAGAAATCATCTTCGTCAAAACAAATATCCTCAATTTCTAAGACATAAGGAATAGATGGCCCAAAAATCCTATCCAATTCTTCCTAACATCTGACTAATTCATCTAAAAGATGGTGAATTGAAGTTGATGATGCAGTGTCGACTGACGAATCCAACTCTATTCTTGTTTCTGAAGAAGCCACACTACTACCCATTTCACTTGAAGCTTCCTCAAGAAAAAGACCATCAAAAGTATCCATGGTATCTCAAACATTTTAAACACTAGGGATTTCATCCTTAAGTTCCTCTTTGACAGATGCTAGAAAATTAGATTGTATCTCATAACATCCCATCACTAGCTCACGATATACAAGCTCATTTATGGGTTTCTTAGGATCTTCAACATGGTATTTTCTTTCCAATTCTCTATTCAATCTAAACATGGTCCCATCTGGAGTGGGAATGGTGGCATAAGTTAAATCCATTTGTAAATTGCCCCCCAAATCTACGCTTGTTTTTCTTGAAAGCAACATACCCCAAGCATCTTGCACATCAATCACTACTATGTCCATTTCTATCATGATGTCCGGGAAGGTAGCCAAATGCACTTGTAAGCCCTTTATCAAACCATGCACTTCAATCATTTTACTATCCATGGCACAAATGTTATGGTAAGGCCTTGAGATCCTTAAATTTAATTGTTCCATTACTTTCTTAGTCATAACATTTGAACTTGCTTTGGAATCAAGCATGCAATTATGAAGGATATGGTTGTTCAAAAGTGGAGAGAGAAAAAATGGTTGATTATTTTCATCCCCCCTATCCCAATTTTGCAAAATCACAGGTGCATCCTGGTGAGCTACAGTTGGTGGCCTATCAATACTGTTCCGAGGATTTTCTATGGCCCTGAGTAATTTCTCCCTTTGAGATGGGATCTTCATAATTTCAGCTACATGGACCAACATCTTTGCATTATTCAACCACCCCCCTAAGTCAATATTCAATTCTGTATTTGTAGAAACAATTGATTTAGGAGGGGGAGAAGGTACCTTAGGAACACTTGTTTGAGGCTTGTCTTGATTCTTAGTTTCATTTCTTTGGTAATGAAAGCCTCTATATCTAGCCAAATCTGACACTTGCTTGGGAGTAGGCTTGGGACCAAACTTTTATGTTTCTCTATCCACTACATCATTCATGCAGTTTACATCCTCACCATACTCAGTTAATTCCATCCAATCATCCATGCCAACATGGTGTTCTTGACCACACATGTTAACTTGTTCATTTTATGATTGAGAGAAACCTTCCTCACCACAAATTTCCCGGAAGATTGGGCAAGTTAACTCTTCGTGAAATTCCCCACAAGGCCTACAATAAGGGATAACTTGGTGATTAACCAAGTTAGTAGACTCAAAAGGATTTGTTGGCCTTTGCTCTTGAGGTGGGGGTCTTTTGGGCCATTTATCATTTGGCTTGTGATGAGGTCTACTAGATTGAGCCCTTTCCATGGCTATCAACCTATTTTGCATGGCATTCATTTGATCAGCATGTTCTCTCATTTGATTAGCCTGGTTAATTTCCATTTGCTTAATTAATTGAGTGAGCTCCTTTATGCCATCATTAGAAGACTCTTGATTTTCAACTTTCTTCTTCTTCTCCTCATTAGTTTTGGAAGAAATCCCCCTTGAGAAACCAAGAATATTTGACTTTCTAGCATCTTGCATATCCTTATCTATCCTGATAGCAAAATTGTGTGCATCCCTTAGAGTTGTTGGTTCTTTATCCCTTAACTGATATCTGATTTCTCCCTCAAAGGCTTCCATATAATAAATTAGAATAGATGCTTCAGGAGGCTTGATAGTTTGAGGGAGGATTTTAACCAAGTCATTAAACTTCTTATTGAATTCTTCAATTGTTTCATTTTTCCTTCTTTTGACTTGTACTAAGGGCAGCTAATAGATGACAATCATCTTTCTGATACCCATCTTTCATTGAAAGCTTTATGAATTTCAGCCAAGGTGCTAAATTTGTTAGGATCTTGTTCTGAGAACCACTCACCTGCTTCCCCCTCCAAAGAATACACAAAAAGGGTCATCTTGACGTCTTCATGATTGTGACCATACACCACTTGTTGACACATAAGTTGACATTCAAGATGTGAGATCTTGCACTAATAGCATTGTTTCCCTGAAAAGAAAGCAACTTCTCAATAGCTTTGTCAGGAATAGGATGAGGAGCATCTTGAATATTGATAAAATTACATGGCCTCAATAGGTCACCCATAGTTGAAGTAGGAATAGTTGTTGTAGGATTATTATGAGCAAACATGAGATGTATATCAGAGATTGCTTCTTCTCCAAGACTTTCAAGTAGCCTACGAGGAGCAAGTCTATTTAATCTCCTCCTATACACCTTTTCATGTTCAGGAAAGGAATAAACCAACCCTTGCGAATTGCTCCTAGTAGTATACCTCAAAGAATTATCAAATGGAGTCGCCACTTGGAGACTAAGCAATGTCGAATAACACAACTCCCCAAGTTAAAAAAAAAAAATAGGGAAAGTTTGATTACTTAGTTTTTAAAGAATTAATTAAAGTTTATCAACTAACCAAGGATAAAAGACTTATCCCCGACAACGACGCTAAAGATGTTACCATCCTTATACACACCTACAAACATGGAGAAGTCTCCAACCCACTTGGTGTGTCCTTGGAGGCACAAGCCTAAGTCCAGACCCACTGTCACCTCGATCTAGACTTCTTCTGTCTAGGCTCACTCTTAGGGAAGCCAAGGGGGGTAGACTCTATTAAACTATGTAAAGTTTGATTATTGATCTAGGAGTTAAATGAATTAATTTGTTAAGAAACCCAACCCAATGAAAGGCAGCAAATGCAAAAGTGCAGTTCCTTTAATGACAAGCAAACCCTTTATTTGGAAACAACAATTAGACCAGTGCCTAAAGATTAACAAAATGGAGTCAATGAGATATACAACAAAATACAATTATACAAGAATGAAATAATGTTATGAGATATCCAAAGTATGAGAAATTACTTTGCACTTAAACCAACTATGCTCAAATAACAAAGAATGTTAGAAAATAAAGAATGTTTTTAAGAAGTATTCACAAGAGAATTGCTTCAAAGTAAAGTGCTTGAAAAGGTAACTTGCTTTGTAAGTAAAATCGCATGGAAAGTAAATTACACAACTTAAACAATAAAATTGTTTGAAAGATAAACTTGAGATACCAATGTTGTGAAAGTTGTGTTGGTTGATTTTATCAAATTTTAGGTCTTTCTTGAATTAGGGGGAATTAAGTGTGATAGATGCAAGCCTAACTATGTGTCTACCCCAAATCCCTATCCCTTCAACCAAAAGGAAATGTTGGGTGCTCAAGAAGGACAAACAAGGTCCTTCCCTAGCTCCACAGGTCAAATCCAGAATGCTTGGGCACTCAAGCAAGGAGGACATGTAGTGTCGTGAAGCCGTCCCCGACTTCAACCCCTTGTAGCCTCCCAAGTCACCATTTTTTGTGGTGGAAGCAATATGAATTTGGGTGGCTAATTAGTCTAGCCTCTCAATCCTTTGCCCTTTCTTAGTTACCCAAGATCCACAAAGTGGCAAGGGGAGGGAATATGAGGCAAAGACGAGGCACAAGTTTGATTACTTTGTACAAAATAAAATTTAAACTAGCCTTCACGCTATTGCATGGATGGCTAGGCCAATCTCTTTGCAAGGTGTGGGCGAAATAAATTTTAAATGACTTTAAAAATAAAGTACAACCTCACAACAATGGCACAAGATGGAGGACAAGCCTATTTGTTTTTGCCAAGGTGGGTAAAATTAAAGAAATGTAGAAAATTAAATATAACACAGCCTTCACGATATTGCATGGATGGCATAGCCAATCTCTTTGCAAGGTGTGGCCAAAAATACAAAGATTATTTACACTTTATAGAATAGAAATTAAAGTGTAGAGAATGCAATCCCAAGAGACTCTCTTGGGTTGCTTACAATTGTTTAAAAAGAGAAGTAGAGAAGAGGGTTTGGTACCAAGACCCTTGGATGTCTCCTTGAGTGTCTTGGGGCCAAAAAGATGCAAAAATCCTCTTCTAACCTGCAAAAACCTGCAAAAAACAGCAAGATATTATTGTTGGAAATTGCTAAAATGACTTGGAAGATATTATTTCAAATTACAATAATGAACAGAAATAATTAGACAAAAAATTTTGAACATAAAATGAAAGATTAGAATGCAGATTTTTAAACTGATATATAAATGGCTAGAAATAAAAATAAAAAATAGAAAAGCTTTGGATGGCTGAAAAAAATAGATTTTCAGATCTGAAATTCACTCCTTCAAGCTTTTGGTAACCTGCAGATTTTTGTAAACCCTTGCTACAAAATACAAAAGAAGATGAGATTGATCTAACAACTTGCAAAATATTTTCCAAATTAATTAGAGACAACCCACAAAGACTAATAGTAAGACTACTACTAATCTATCCCAAGCAAAATAATTTGTTTGGGTCTTCAAGTAAAATGCAAGCAAGAAAACACAAAAGAAATAGATTGCAACAATATTACCTCATACACAACAAACAATGGCTCCAAGAATACTCCAAGAGACATAAGAAATCCTCCAAAGCTTCTATTTTATTAGATAAGAGAATATTTGCTCAATGGCACCAAGAATCATGAGAGAAAATGGGAGAGATGGGAGAGATTTTGGCATAATAGAGTTGCTGTGAAAATAGATGTTCAAATGAGGAGGGGGAGGCTTTCTTTTATATGAGGGAGAGAGGAGAACCCCCTCTTGGATGAATTACAAGTGTCACACATCCAAGAGAGATAGACAAAGTCAAGGAAGACACTTTTAGGGTTTTGGTAGTGAGTTAGGGTTTGAGGGGTGAGATGTGAAGGGGGAAAACATATTTTGACTTGTCAAACATGCGGTTAGGCTATAGGAACGGCGAAATTAGGGTTTTAGGCATTTTTTCACTTTAATTTTTACTTTTCCCTAAGTTCATGAGAAAGGGGGGTGCACTTTTCACTAGGGAGACTCACTTTTGGTTGTTGGCTTGGCATGGGGAGGTCTTTTAAGTGGAAAATCAGTTTTCCAACTTAGGAAATACATTAGAAATCATTTCCCCACTTTCTCTCATGACTTTAGACATTTTTACAACTTTTGGCTTTTCTAATTTAGTCAATTATTTGTTGACTTTTGACTGACTTGGACTCCTCATGGACAATGGCCTAGCAAAACTTGTCCAATTGAGTTGAAACTTGGTCCAAGGGTGTAGGGGTCATTTGCCATTTGATTCGAGTACCCACACCCCTATATAAAATCCCCAAAGACCAAATTTTTTCATTTTACATAAAAAATAATTAAAATTTCCAATTAATAGATAATTTTAATAATTAAAAAAAACCTATCAAAACTTAACGGAATTCCGCAAGACTCTAGGAGATGTCTAGCATGGTCATTTACAACATTCTTAAACCTTAGTCACCTCTTGGGCTTGATCATTAGAACATCTTTCACCACTTTGGAGGATTTTGTGAGTGAAAAACTCAAGGATAATTAAAATGGCATGTTAGGCCAAATTAATTACCTGAGGAAAAAAAACACTCAATGAAAGGACTTCCCTAATGATAAATTCCTAGGCAACTAACTAAAAAATTGACTCATGCTAACCTATTACATTATTATCCCACGCAGGGGAGCGAACATCCTGATTACATAGAAAGACGTGTTGGGGAAAAAATTTCCCTACTAAGCCATAAGTCTTCAAAATAAGTTGCACCATAAGGTACATAGCTTCATGGTACATGACGTTAACTCCTAGTCGAAATAGGTGGTCAACAAGACACAAACATCAAAAGTCATTCATGTCTTGGATCCCAAAAAAAGGACTATTGAAAACAACTCCAATGTTGAGCAAGAAGTAATCTAGAACCATTCGCCTTATATTGAACTCAATTAAGTCTAAATCCAAGGCCCAAAAGTAAAATTTTGTCATGATTTATGGTGATAGCATGCATTGCAAATGAGGTTTAGCAACCTTAATAATTTTATACCAAGATGAGTCGGACTACCTAGTGGATGTTATCCCAAGAATGTACTTCTTGCAGCCATTTGTTACAACCTACAGGCCAACTCCAAAATTTATCTAGCCAAGAGGGAGCTCAAAAACTCCACATGTACAATTAGAAGCCTTAATTCAATGAATCAAACAACAAATATTTTATAAAGGATTTTTGGTTATTACAACAAGCATTTGAATTCAATTTCAATTCAAAAATAAAACACATATTCTGGTCAAATGCAACCTTGGACAAATAATTATTTCCATTTGTCAAATGGTCTAGAGGATGGAGT
>ML794989.1:226443-258909 GCA_009831015.1 Picea engelmannii | reverse complement strand
CTAGCATCTACAAGTACACATGCAGACCGCGATGTATGGTTGATCGACTCAGGTGCATCATACCATATGACTCCTCACAGGGAGTGGTTCTCTGAATATGAAAAATATGATGGTGGTGATGTATTCCTAGGAGATGACTCGACAACAAAAATCTTGGGACGTGGAAGGGTTAAGTTGCTACTAAAAGATGGAAGGATTAGAACTCTCCCTGGGTTCTGCACATTCCAAAACTTGCTAGGAGCCTAATATCTGTAAGCAAGTTGGATGATGCAGAAGTGGATACTGTATTTGGAAATAACACTTGCAAGATGGTACGAGGGGCAATGGTGTTGATGAGGTGGGTTCGGTGTGGAACTCTGTACAAGTTGTTGGGAAGCACTTATACTAATGGGTGTAACAGTTCTGTTGTCCTTGAGCAGACAAACAAAGAAGACAAGATCAATATCGTCCTTGAAAAGAAGACCATGCTGTGGCATCAAAGACTGGGGCATATTGGAGAAAAGGGCCTTTGAACACTACACGGTAAAGGCATGGTTGAAGGTATGTCTAATTGCACTCTGGATTTTGATTTCTGTGAACATTGCATACATGGTAAACAAAATCAAGTAAGATTCCCATCTGGTGCTACAAGAGAAAAGGGGATCTTAGATTTGATACACAGTGATGTGTTTGGACCTGTTCTTGTTCCATCCCTAGGTAAATCTGTGTATTATGTTTCATTCATAGATGATTTTTCGAGGAACACATGGATTTATTTTCTTAGAAAGAAATCTGAAGTATTTGATAAATTTAAAGAGTTTAAGGCTCTGGTAGAAAATCAGACAGAGAAGAAAATAAAGGTATTGAGAATAGATAATGGTCGAGAATTCTGCGGAAATGAATTCGAAGAATTCTGTAAGAAGTGCGGTATAGCAAGGCAGAAGACTACTCCATACACTCACCAGAATGGAGTTGCAGAAAGGATGAACATGACACTGATGGAAAAAGCAAGGAGCATGCTCAGCGGTGCCGGGTTAGGACAAGAATTCTGGGCAGAGGCAGTGGGTACAACATGTTACCTAGTCAATTGATCACCTTCATCAACATTGGATGATAAAACTCTACACGAGGTATGGTCTGCAAAGAAACCCTCTGTTCAACATCTTAGAGTGTTTGGTTGTGATGCTTATGTACATGTTCCAAAGGAAAATAGGAGTAAGCTGGATAAAAAGGCTGAAAAATGGTGTGAAAGGTTATAAAGATGGTGTGAAAGGTTATAAGCTTTGGAACCCAGAAACCAAGAAGATTGTTTATAGTCAAGATGTTGTTTTCAGAGAGGTAAAAGATGTGTCCAAACATGAATTCCTACCAACGCAAGACGAGCCTGAGAAGATAGAGCTTGAGTTAGATGATGCAAAATTTGAATCATCTGAAGAAGAGGAAGCAGAAGAAGAAGAAGAAGAAGAAGAAGAAGAACCTCATACCCTAGTATTGAGGAGATCAGTGAGAGATAAAATGCAACCAGAAAGGTATAGTCCACCTGATTTTCGTTCCAATTTTGCTTTATCTATTACTGATGATGATCCCAAAACTGTCAGGGAAGCAGTGAATTCAGAGGATAGTAAACTCTGGAAAAAGGCCATGGTTGAAGAAATGGATGCCTTGGATAAGAATGAGGCATGTGATATAGTTGAGTTGCCAGTTGGAAGAAAATCTGTTGGTAGCAAATGGTTGTTTAAGAAGAAGTTTAATGCACAAGGTAAAGTGGAGAAATACAAAGCTCGGTTAGTAGCAAAAGGTTATTCCCAGGTAGAGGGAATTGACTTTGGTGAGATTTTTTCTCCTGTTGCTAAGTTAACTTCTATTAGATTTCTTTTATCTATTGCTGTTGCTTTTGATCTTGAAGTGGAACAGATGGATGTGAAAACAACATTCCTACATGGGGATCTAGAAGAAGAAATCTACATGAAGTAGCCAGAAGGATTTGTAGTGAAGGGAAAGAAAGAACTGGTTTGTAAGCTAAATAAGTCACTATATTGTCTGAAGCAATCACCTAGGATGTGGTACCAAAAGTTTGACACATACATCCTTGGATTGAGATTTGTAAGAAGCAGGGCTGATCACTGTGTATATTCCAAACAGGTTGGTAATCACTTCATTTATGTAGTGTTGTATGTTGATGACATGTTGTTGGTAGGAAATAACATGGATGTTATCAAGGAGGTGAAATCGCAGTTATCCTCCAAATTTGACATGAAGGATCTCGGTGCTGCTAACTTCATTCTGGGAATGGAGATTAAAAGAGATCGCACAAACAAGAAACTCTGGTTGAATCAAAGAAAATATGTTGAGACGATACTGCAAAGGTTTAATATGCATGGAAGTAAACCGGTCAAGGTTCCTATTCCTATAGGTATAAAGTTATATGCAGATCAATGTCCCAAGACATAGGAAGAAGAAGATGACATGTCTCATGTTCCGTATGCCAGTGCAGTTGGCAGTTTGATGTATGCAATGGTTTGTATTAGACTAGACATTGCACATGCAGTGGGAGTTTTGAGCAGATATATGTCAAAACCAGGGAAGGAGCATTGGACAATAGTAAAGAGGGTCTTCAGGTATCTTCGTGGCACTACCAGTTATGGATTGTGCTACCAAGGAAGACTAGGATTGGACAGAGTGGTGGACATACATGGCTTTGTTGATGTAGACTGGGCTGGAGATCTGGATCGCAGAAGATCTACAAGTGGGTATGTGTTTAACCTATTTGGAGGATCAATCAGTGGGATGAACAAAAGACAGGATGTAGTGGCACTCTCAACTACACAAGCTGAATACATGGCAGCCACTCATGCAAGCAAGGAAGCAGTATGGTTACAAAGATTGTGTTCAGGTATTGGGTTGGTACAACAGGCAGTGAGATTAGATTGTGACAGTCGGAGTGCAATCTTCCTGGCAAAGAACCCAACTTATCATTCAAAGACAAAGCATATTGATGTTCAATATCACTTTGTGAGAGACATGGTTGAGGAAAAGAAGGTGTTGTTGGAGAAGGTTGACACTTTGAAGAATGTTGCAGATTCATTAACAAAGTCTGTGAGCACATAAAAGTTATCTTGGTGTAGAGTAACAATGGACATTGTTGCCCTGGATTGTTGACTATATAATCCCTTGGACCCTTGAATGCAAAGAAAACAAGTGGGAGAATGTTGGGTATGTGTTATATTCTTTGCATGTGTGTGTGTAGGTACGTGGGCAGTTTTTGCTATTTTTAATGGTTTACTAAATTTATCCTGGATTAAGGGATTAGGGTTTTGGTATCTACAAAATACCTAAAAACATTGTATATATTGTATGGTGAATGGTGAAATTCGAATAATGAATATAAGAAAGGTTTTCCCGGTTGAGGGTTTCCGGTATAAAATCTGTGTACTCTGTGTATGAGCCATTGTTAAATTTTGTTTTGCTTAAGAATCTATATGCATTGCTTTACTTCACAAGTTTAAAACTTACAACTTCGACCTTCGGACGATTTCTCTTTTACGATCATCCAATCTTCCATAGTTTCAACTTCTTGAAGTGGTTACCTCTCACAAGGGTTGATTTGATGGTTGGCGTGATTCCCAGAACCAAATTAACGGTCTAGCTTCAATCCTTACTTATCCTTCCACTTCTTAATCCAATGACTATGACTTAATCAAAGGTTGAGATGGACGACCATTATTTATTTCGGGACTTCGCGACTCTGGGGCTTCAGAGGTCTAGGTAATTGATGCTCCAATTTTCACCGGAGTTGGTCAGCGCCAAAGTGGTCAACATGGAAGTGCTTACGCTATCTTTCCACTACGTTTGATCTAACGGTCATGTGAGAACCCGAAGGATCTTATATCAATGACCAACGTTAGTTCATGACTTCGCCCTTCAACACTTTGGGTAGTTCTTGTTAGGAGGAACTGGATATCTCCGAAGGGCATACTCCCAGAGTGACATGACTTGCTGATGTCACTGCTGATGTGGCACTAGTAGAGTGGCTACCACGTGTCACTTAGATTTGTGACTTACGCATACCTAAAATGCCAACTGGACCTTGACACTTGTCATCATCTGATTGCGCCAAGTGTCCTTGTTGATGTGGTTTTACTGACGTGGATCTCCTGATGTGTGACATGTCCTCCTGGATCTAATGGTCGTAGGTTCATTTGAATCCTTGATCCAATGACTGTGATTAGTTCTAGATCAATGGTCCAGATTCATTTCGGCCTTTGAGACTTTGGGTTATTCTCTTTTGCTCATTTACCAATTCTCCCGGAGTGAGATTCCAACGAAGAATAAACCTTGAGTAACTTGGCTTCATCTAACGATCCTTCTTTAACTAAAAAAACTTTAACACGATCCAACGGTTGTCGAGAATTCGTCTATTTGGGATCTCGGGCCTTTGGACTTGCTTATCCTATCCTTCCACTTTGCTTGATCCAATGGTCGAGATATTTCCCGAAGTGTTCCTTAGATCACACGTCTGGCGTTTCTTCGTGAATTCGAGCTTCGAGAATGTTACGAGGAAAATCTCTCTATGGCTAGGGTGAATCACAACAAACAGGTATGATTGTAGAAATTGAATCAATTCCAACATATTCTATATAAATTAATGTGCAAGAGAAGTAAGAAAGAGAACTACCTCGTCCAAACGTTTGATGATGTCCACCGTTGAGTACTTCGACCCAAAGCTTTATACCTGCAACAAGTTCTCAACAAACAAGCAGAGAAAACATATAGTGATGATACCTAAACACGTCATTTGTTCGCCTCGATAGCCGTAGATGCATCTCGACGCTGCTCATCAAGACTCTCTAGGTATACAAGGCGTCGCTCGAGATCAGAATTGTTAGGTAGGAGTGTGATTGCCAACTTAAGAGAAGGGATTTCACATTCAATGGGTAATATCGACTCCACACCATGTACTAACTGGAAAGGGGAAAATCCGGTGGCAGTCTTGACCAAGGTTCGATATGCCCAGAGTGCAAGGTATAGCATGATGTGCCAGACAGATTTACTTTGACTGACAGTTTTTTTCAAAATTGTCTTGAGAGACTTGTTGATGGCCTCTACTTGCCCATTTGCTCGGGGATAATAAGGAGAAGAATGACCATGTTTAAACCCCATCTTAGTTGCTAGTTCTTCCATCATCTCATTCTGAAAGTGACTGCTATGGCTAGTGACAATCTCACTCGGGATATCGAACCGAGCGATAATTTGATTGAATACGAAGAAGGTTGCAGTCTTCCCATTGGATTTAACTATAGGCATGGCCTCAAACCACTTAGTAAAGTAGTCGATGACCATGATAATGTGCTGATGCCCCCAAGCCGAAGTTGGGTTGCAATCGACGAAGTCCACCCCCCACTTGGTGAAGGGATCGACGATAATGACTGGATGAAGAGGGACCAGATGCGAGCACATTTTCCGAGTGAACACCTGGCAGGGGTGACACTTCTTAACTACTTCAATACAATCCTTAAAGATAGTAGGCCATAAATAACCTACTTGCAATTTTTTTTGGGTTGTTGCAAGCCCGGATAGATGACCACCACAAGCCCCACTATGGCAATCGTTCAGAACAGACTCATCTTCTCCGTGAGTTAAACAACGACGCAAGATATCGTCTATTCCTCGGCGATACAAAGTGTCACCGACAATAATATATTTCTTAGCTTGGTACCTTATATGTCGTCGGTCATCTCGTGAGATATGCTGAGGGAACTTCAAGGTATGAAGATAGAGCACGATGTCTCCATACCAGGGGTCAGACGAATCAACATGGATAACATCCTCATCTAATCGTGGAAAATAGGATATTAGCTCCGCAAAGACTAGGTATTTCTTGGATTTCGCGGAATCGAAATCGAGATCAAACTCCTGTAAAATGACAATCCATTTATTGTATTTCTCCCCTATGATACGTCGAGTAAGGACGTATTGAAATGGATTGGCGTCAACAACCACCGTAGTCTTACAAAGTAATATATAATGATGTAGACGCTGGACTGCATGAACGACAACCAAAGCTAGCTTTTCAACATCAGTATAATTAAGTTCAGGACCGAGTAAAGTTCGACTAAGATAGTAGATGACGTGCTCATGGAGCTCATCATCCTCCTGAACTAGAACCATACCAATCGTATCCTTGAATGCGACGATATAAAGCAAGTAATCTCTACTATAGTCGGGAGGCTTCAATAGAGGTGCCGACACCAAAGCTTTCTTCAAAGCATCGAAGGACTTCTGGGCTTTCTCATCCTAGATAAAATGGGTGTCCTTCTTCAAAAGACGCATGAAACCTTTAGTGATAGTGGCATAGTTCACTATAAACCTACGAAGAAAGTTATCTTTCCCTTGTAAACCTTGAAGTTGTCTAATCGTGCGCGGGAGAGGCAACCGAAGTATTGCCTCAACCTTAAGCGGATCTACCATGATCCTAGTCTTAGAAACTAGAAAGCCTAAAAGACGACCAGACTTCACGCAAAAGATGCATTTGTGAGGGTTCAACCAGATTCTATAATAACGACATCTTTCAAAAACAAGACGAAGGTGAATAACGTGATCCGCACTCTTACGAGAGTGAGTAGCAAGATCATCAAGGTAAACTTTGACTAAGTGCTTAAGATCATGAAAAGAGAAAGTCAGGGCATGTTGAAAGGTTGCTTCGATGTTTTTAAGGCTGAAAGGAATCTTTCGGTATGAAAAGGTATCCCAATGACAAATGAATGCTATCTTGTGTTGATCCTCGGGTTTGATTTGAATTTGATTATATCCTGAAAATCTGTCCATAAAAGAAAATACTTCGCTTCCCGCACACTCGTTGACAATCTGATCGATGAAAGGTGTGAGAAAGTTGTCTTTTGGACAGGCCTTGTTCAGGTCACAAAAATCCATACATACACGGATGGTTCCTTGCTTCTTATCTACAGGAACGTGGTTGGATACCCATTCGGTCAAGGGAACTGAGTAGATGAAGCCAGCGTTAAGTAACTTCTCCACCTCTGCCTTAATAGTAGGGGCCTTTCGAGGGTTGACAACTCTAAGACGTTGCCGAACAGGTTTAGCATCCAGATAAGTTTTAATCTCATGTTCGACAATACGAGGGTCGATCCTTGACATCTCTTCATAGGACCAAACGAATATGTCTTAGAATTCCTTGAAGAGCTTGGTGTAGATCAAGATTTCTTCTGGCGAACAATCCACACCGATATTTACATTTTCAACCTTGCCAGGGGTACGAGAGATGTCGATCTCGATGATAGGAGAAATACTCGCCATGTTTCCTTCGACATAAATGCTGTGCGTATCAAGTGGAACTACAACGTGGCCGACTATCTCACTCAAAGTAGATCAAAAGCTGTCTTGTTCGATTCTTTCAAGCTCTGGGAGAAAATAGGAGCGGTGATGCATATCATCCCAAGGTTTGTCAAAACCATTCATGGCTTCGATGATGGCTTCGTCCGAAGGAAAAGTTCAATCGAGGCAATCATGTGAACAAGACAACGAGGTGGCCCACATGGGCCTAGACACGAGATCCTCCTCATCCGTCGACGAGGGAACAAGATCGGGATCGACGGAAGAGTCGAGAACAACTTGATACATAATCTCTGCTACCGATAGAGGCATGGCCATCCCAGCGTGTGATTGTCTTTCACAAGACAAAGTCGGGGAAGGTAGGGTCCACAAATCATCAAAGTAATACGTGCAGAAAGGAATGGACCTCCCAGTCGAGAAGGGCCTACCGGACATGGCATAAACTTTATGGTTCGGTGCCGAGAATTCGAAAGTACCCATAAGGAAAGAATACATTTCGACACTGATATTCTTAGTTGCCAGTTGAGAATTGTCGATCACAGGGATTGACTGTCCAAGAGATGCATTAGGACTAGAACACACAAAAGATAACTGATTGATCGTCACGATATTCCCCTCGCGAGGAAAAAAAAGAATACAAAAGACAAATGATACGACGACAATCATAGCATAAGTCCAATTGCGAACTAGTAACAAGTTGTAATAAAGAGGCGCATCAACTAGCTCTACTTCCACCTCTACCGTCTTCCCACCTAATTGGACTGGAAAGGCGAGGAGAATACCGTGAGGGAGGAAGGAATGATCGTAAAAAACAATCAACATGTTCGAGGACTTGGAAAGGGTCGAAGAACTGAGATCTTTCCAATAGGCCAGGGACATCACACACATAGCAGCGCCTTCATCAAGAACCGCATGTTTGATGGTATACTTTGAATACTCCACATGGATTTGGAAAGCCACATGGTAAGGCAAGTGAGGTTTAACCTCTGTGATGTCAAACTTAATAACCTTTGAGCCACTGGGTTCTAGAGCTCCTAGAGAAGAGAGTAAGGCATTCCTTTGTGAAGGACACCTCTGGAGTACCTCCAAAGTCGACATCGCACAAGGGGTTTGGCCCATGTCCTCAACAATAGAGTAGTTCTGGGCAGCTCTAGAATTTGGATTATGGGTAGAGCGCTTAATTACTCCTTTCGGAATACGAGGCGGTGGCTCCAATTTCTCAATTTGTAAAGTCGTCTCCGGAGGAGGAGGATATTCTAGACCATAATTATTTTGTTTAGAACTATAGTCTCGAGATTGAGTGGCTACATCTATTTTCGCATTGACCATATTGATACATAAACGGTTGCCATCTTGTGACTGCTGGTTTTGACCTCCACCAGCCGCATTTCCGACGTTTGAGGAGCTCGAGGCTAAGTGCTAATTATGTGGGAATGGATTCGTCAGCATGATGAGCGATTGAACTAAAAGCCTTGCAGCTTCTGCAAGTTTGGGGCACAAATGGGTAAGGTGATCATCTGTGCAAATATTGCAGGGAAACTTCACCTTACGTTTTTCTCGTTTTCCCTCTCCAACATTACTACCCGTCTTCTCATTATTATGATTGTCCATGAGTTTATTACCATTTTTCCCATCCTTACGATTATTACATCCTTTCTTCTTATTCCCTCCTGGTTGTTGGTAACCATTCGGCTTGGCCAACGATTGCATGGAGTGTACATCCACCGACTGAGTGGGATTGGAAGACACAGATGAGGCTGGTCCTCCTGTAGACTGGCTTAAACACAACTCTTTCAATTGGTTTGTCACCGAGTCTACGGACTTTACATTGGCAGAACCTACAATGCCATTAGCATGAGGTCTGGAATTTTTCCTAGGGTCGTAAGTAGACCGCGGTGCTTCAGGAAGAAGATGGTATAACATCCCAGACTGAGCATATATCAAATCTAGCTGCTGGGCTCTAAAGATTGCTTCTTCTTCAATGGTAACCCCAGAAGTAGCAACGTCCTTCAAGATAGGAGGGTGAAAAGACTTAAGAAACCATTCTAAAAGAAAGGCCGAGGGTATAGGGGTCTTAATCAACCTCTTCCGGCTACGCCACTCCTGGATATGGTCCGAGATATGAGTGGCGGTATCCTGGCGTAAAGTAGATAACAATTCTAATCCAACATCATAACGAATGGGAAACTGGAATTGGTTAAGAAATACCATCACCAACTGATTAAAAGTACCATATGCCCCCCTCGGTAGCTCAATATACCATTTCGCAACAACTCCGATAAGGGTGCGTTGAAACAATCTCAAACGAATAGAATCATCATTAAGGGAGTTTGATGAGCACCAAAGGTGAAAGGTAGTGACATGATCACCATCATCCTCTCCATTCTTACCCTCGAACTTTGGGATGTCTGAAGGAAGTTTGGTGGGGACCGGGGGCCATGTAGGATTGTGACCCACAGGGTCATTCATTAACTTAGACAAATATGACAGATTAAGCGTGGCCAGAAAAGGGAGACGAGGTTGTGACATCTGGCCCCAACCTCCCGAGAAAGATTGCTCTTGCTGATTCAGAGGCCATCCAGGGTTCTGGTAAACACCATGGCCTTGTCCGAAATTATAAGGCCCTCCTCCGGGCTGATTCATATAAGGTTGGTTGGGCATCATTCCAGCTGGAATGTTCTGTTGAAGGTTATAGAAATTTCCCCCAACCAGATTAGATCCAGGTTGGGGGTTGTCCAAAGCATGAAACTGACCTCCCTCAGGTTGGAAACCGGAGGATAGAGGTGGATTCGTCATGCCAAATGTATTGCCTGGAATCTGCATCGAGGAGGTAGGATTGTAGGACAAAACTTGAGCTGAAGCTTGTCCGCCAGGTTGACTATTCCACCCATAAGTAGGAGGATTGGACCCAGGATTAAAAGCAGACATACCTCCCATATTAGGAGTCATTTGAGGGATTTGAGATCCACCAAATGAAAACGGAGTGTAGGGAGGTGTACTGCCCCCAAGTCCAGCACTAGCATTAGGGTCAGCAGCTGGGATGGAGTTTGAAAACTACGAGGTGAAGTTAGGCATACCATAAGAAAATGGACTAGAAGCCATAGGGATGGACTGAACATTGAAGCCCGGTGAGTGGACAAGAGACCCAAAGGGGTTCGAGGCGGTAGCATGAGCATTAACTATAGGTTGGGCCATAGTAATGATAGGTGCCTCCGACACCATGACCATAGAGGTTGCAGGAGTCAAAGGTGTGCCATTAACTATAGTGGGTATGGGAGTCGAAGGGCTCTCAGAATTATGAAGACTAGGTTAAGTACTCATCCTTGTAGAATCACAAGTCTGAACGGTGGATGTGTGTGTACCACGTATAATGACTCTACGACTTTTAGAAGGCAAGGACACAAAATCCGGTGGTAACTGTAACAAGTGACGGAAATGACGAGGTGGATGGTCCGACTCCACGATGACTTAGGAATCTAAAGATAAAAAAAATATATATATCCTAAGGCCAACTAGTAAGCAAAGAGTATCCCAAAATTCAAACGACCAATATGCATGCAAACAAGTTAAAGTCGCTGAGTGGCCTCCCTCCCTAAAGAAGGTATGTCTCGTCCAAGAGGGACCTGAGAGTCCCCGCTAAAGATCAGAGGTAACATAATAAGTTATAGGGGCCCTCGTGGGCTTAACAACTAGTCGGTCAGGTCCCCCCGGAGAGGTACTCCTCCATAAAGGCTGTATGATGTCCGACCCCTATCTGACCTAGGGTACTAACAAAATAACCCCTACAAGTAACCTATGAGATACCTAAGTCAAGCAACTAATAAACCACTGTATAATTGATGCACATGCAAGCAATCGTAATTCTGGATCAATGTATGGGCAGGGTAGCAAACCCGAAACCTTGAAATCACTGCCTCTCATGGAGGTATGTGCACTGGCAAGATCCCTAAATACGAATAAATCCACAGAAATATCTCTGACGCTAGGTGAGTATCCGAGGGATATCCCTTCAACCAAGTTCGCGCGACCTCGTGATTAACTCCGGTGTGAGAGGAGCCTCCTGATCTTACCAATTATACAATGGACTTCTCAACTCCCTTTCTCAAACACATATGTTTATTTAATTTCCTTGGAAAAGTTTACTCACAAAATCCTATTCCAAGGCACTAAATCCTAGGCTAGTTTGTGCACCCTAGAAAATAAAATAGTTATTAATAAATTTAAAATTATAGCATTGATTTTATGGCCGTGATTACTCAAAAATGTACGGTGATGAAACTCATGGTGTTATGACTCTACAAGAAAGTAAAATATGAAAATAATGCAAACTCTATCTTTAAATTTTAATGTATGATATGCTCCTAAAAAAAGATGCAATTTTCGAATTCAACTCTGCAATTCATAAGTAAAAATCCAATCTTTCACTGTATGCACTAAGCTAATGATAAAAACTCAAAAGACAAAAAATGCCAAGCAATGCAAAATGCCTATTTTTTTTGTATTTTCAATATATTAAAACTAAAAATGCATGGACTGAAAAGTAACTTGATATATAGCCCTACTTTGTATAAAAGAGAGATAACTCAAGTAGGATATCAAGCAATGAAACACCCAGCCCAATGTACAAGGACAATAAAAATGAAAAGATGAAGAGAAAAACTTCGCCTAAAAATTCAACCAAAAGAGGGTTTCTTGTCATCCCACAGGTACTCAACAGGCACTATAGAGACCTAAGAAGGCTCAAAAAGCATCAAGTCCCACCCAACAAACACCACACCAAGAAAACAAGCAAGGAGTGCAATTTTTTGAGCAAACATAGCATATATACACAACTTGCAGTGAGACAACCTGCGTGTATACGTGATTGTCAAGCTAAAATACGCATATATACTTTGAAACAAGGCCAGGCAAGGGATAAAAGCTTAAAACTCAGACCCATAGTGAAAATGAGCTGTCAAGCGATGATACGACAATAACCACAATAGAAACGAGAGAAATCTAAGGAGAAATACTTCAAACCCTAAGAAAGAAGATTCATCCCTAGTATGGTCACCAATTCTATTACGAGGAAAATCTCTCTATGGCTAGGGTGAACCATAATAGACAGGTATGATTGTAGAATCGACTGAATTCCAGCATATGCTATATAAACTAATATGCAAGAGAAGTAATAAAGAGGCCTACCTCGTCCAAACGTTTGATGATGTCCACCGTTGAGTAATTTGACCCAAAGCTTTATTCCTGCAACAAGTTCTCAACAAACAAGCAGAGCAAGCATATAGTGGTGAAATAACAGGTTAGCACATTAGATAACATAATCCATTAATATACAAAACAAACATGCCCATGGATCATAACACATATATTTGCAAGATATCAATTGGACGGGGAAGGAGTATTTCTATTGATAAATGATCAACAAAAGTGAAAACATTACAGACTTCCGTGTCGGCACGGTTCAGAACTAAGAAACTGAGTTCCTTCCAATTGGGCCTCCACCACTTCAATCCTCCACCAAAGGCAAGCTCATATAAGGGAGACAAAGTGGTTCTCCATCAATAAGGGAAGATCTTGGGGGCTGAAGACTGTGTTCAGACTTAAAGGACAAAGGGATGCAGACTCAATAATGAAGTAATAATTTCTCAAGAGTAACTTTTCTCTCAAAGTTGAATTCTCTCTCTTTTCCATAGCTCAGACTTGGCTTCTTTATAGCCTTCAAAATGCAACTGAAGGGACGAGTCGGAACTTGCGTTATAGCTTTCAAGGTGCATACAAGTGGAAAATTATTTATTTTTCTCTCTGAATTTATCAATCAAGGAAATTAAGTCTACGTGGGGAAATGGAATAAGGCCCTCTCTGCAAGGTTGCATAGGGTGAGAAAAATCTTGCTCTAACAGGGAATTCTGGTTCAATTCGAACTCATTTTCACTGAAGTGGTCAGCGCCGAAGTTGACCGTCTCCTTTCCTTTACTCCGATCTAACGAATCCAATATCTCCACTCCAGATCAACGGTTGATGGTAGTTCGGTTAATCCGAGACTTCAGGATATTTGTGGTTTACACTATCCTTCCACTAAACTTGATCGGATGGTCAAGAATTCATCCGATGTTTCTCCTTGATCTAACGTCTGGAGAGATTTCTTAACTTCATTTTCCTCTGCCTTATCTCCAATGTCCCGAAACTTATGCTATCCTTCCACTTGGCTTTGATCAATGGCTCTAACTGATTTGATGGTTGCGATTACTGTTGAAAACTATCTCAATGAACAAGATTCTTGCTCAATCCTTCACAAAGGATTCTTTTGTGTAGGATCTGGATTTTGTGTTATTTCAAATGTGTCATCTCTTCTGAGCTTTTGAATCATAGGATCACTATTGATCCTATCGTGATCAACAGTGATCACGACTTACTTCTGCCAGAGGGTGATCTTCCTTTTCTTTCATTACTGTACTTGTTTGAATCATGTTGCCATCAATGACAACACAAAGTCAATAATGGAAAAAATCTCCCTCTTTGTCATTGAGGGAAACATATTTGTAAAACAAAATAAGTTCATATCTTTCATTCCCCTATCAATGATATTCTTTTCTATCTCATAGAAAATTTGTTTTCTGCTTAACTGTGTTTTACTACTTCTCTCGCCCTTGGACATCAATGACAAAGGGTTGCTCCCCTTATGATCAACCTCTATCTGTCTACATGTTGTTGACCAATCTGCCGAACCTTGGGTAACTCCCCCTGCAATCATGATTTGCATGAATTATATGACTCCCCCTGTCCATATGCTCTCTCTTCCTTTGACTAATCTCCTCATGTCACCTTTACAAAATGCCATGTACATCATTGTATACAACATAGTATTGCCGCTACGGATATTGCTGCTCTATTGGAACACTGTACAAATGATCCTTGAAACTATCCATTGCTTCTCATTGATCTCTGACCAGATGTATCCATCTCTATCCATGATGCTTCTCTACTATACAATGTTCTAAATTCATTTGAGATACTTTATACTATGCTTGCTGCATGATGACAATTATTTGTGCAACAATTAACTTTACTCATGTTCACCTATTTAGTCTTTGCTATCCACATATGTGAGTGTCCTGGTTTCTCAGCCTTTGTTCTCTGATATTCTATTATTGCAACTTCATTTTTCTTCCATGTTTCATTTACTCTTCTTGTCGTATTGCATGAAGAATTTCTCATTGACTGTCTCCTTGAGTTCCAATAGTCCTGGGCTTTGTGGCCAAATCCACCACAATTGTAGCATCTCACAGTGTGACAGTGTGCAACAATATTTCCAACACGATTGCATTTCCAACATCTTACATTGTTGTTGAATCTACCAACATATTTTCTTCCATGATGCCTACAATCCAAGGCTCTATGACCGTATTCATTACAAGAAAAACAATGACCATTAAAAACACTTTCATGCATGCCCCTTTGACTCATCCTTGAAGGTGTCTCTCTTCTAAACTTGCTTTGAGGTGCAGGAGTAGCTTCTTGATGTCTTTGTTGATTTGATCTTATGAAGATTGTAGTGTTTCTTTCACTCTTTGAACATGAAGGACCTACATCATACTTTCTTTCACAAATGAAGGACCTGCATCAAGCTTCATAGGAGTAGCTTCTTGATGTCTTCCTTGATCTGATCTTCTGAATATTGTAGTGTTTCTTTCCCTCTTTGAACATGAAAGTCCCGCATTAAACCTGCTTTCCCTCTTTACAAATGAAGGACCTTCATCAAGCTTCATAGGAGTAGCTTCTTGCTTGTTGTATCTAAGACCAGATTTATCATTTGGTGATCCTTGACTATCCAAGATCTCATCCAGGATTGTAGAGTTGTTCGTGAACTTGACATAGGTGTTTGACTTCTCAACTTTGTTTCTAATATGCACAACTTCTGCTTCCAGCTTATGACATGACTCTTCCCGTTCGTTCAACTGGTTCTTCACTACCTCCTCTCTTCTTTTGGCTTGTTCAAGTTGGGTCTTCAGATTAACATTGGTTTCTCTTATTTCTTCTATATTTTCAAGGCTTTTGCTAAGCTCATCATCTTCCTACTTATTTT
The DNA here is from genome assembly GCA_009831015.1 of Picea engelmannii. Classification (NCBI taxonomy): domain Eukaryota; kingdom Viridiplantae; phylum Streptophyta; class Pinopsida; order Pinales; family Pinaceae; genus Picea; species Picea engelmannii. The sequence continues at coordinate 243,500 of ML794989.1, read as the reverse complement.
CATTTGCTTAACTGATTTCATTATTCAATCTCTCGATCTCTTCTTCATTTTCTTTTAATTGAATATCTTGCTCAGATATGACCTTTTCATTGTCTTTGAGCATTTCCTTTATTTCCAAGATATGCTTTTGATTCTTTTCAAGTAATTATTTAGTGTACTCATAAATATAGCTATAGTCTAAATCACTATGGTCATATTGGTAATTAACAAAACCCCAATCAACTTTCTTTTTAATCTCTAACAATTCTTCTTCTACCTCTTCCATGGGATAAATGTTGTGCCTAGAATGATCATATCCATATTTGAAAACTTTCAGCAGGAAGATGGGTCAATAATTATTCCAGAAGTATTGCAACCATTTATGGGTGGTGTTAAGGTCATTTCTCCAAAGTCAAAACAATAAAGCATGCATTTCACTAAATGGAAGATGTTCAGAGCCATTTTTGATATTTTACGGTTTGTTTGAATCTGTGTAACTTAAACTTTTGACTCGGGCTTCATTTCATTATTCATTTTTTCCATAGTTGTGAATTATCATAGGGAGGAATCTATGATGGTGAGTTTCATTCCCAAATGTTTTCAAACACTAAAGCAAGTCCATCATCAGGAGAGGCTTAGAAAGCTTCACGGTTTTCCCTAATAAATAGATTTTAGGTATTAGTATTAGACAGACATATAATCCATTTATTAAAGAAGTAAGTCAGCCTATTAATTAAAAATCAATAGGTCAGCTTAATCCTTGAAAGAGGAGGCCATGTTATTCTTAATGAGCTGCACAACAGGTTTCCAAAATTCTCTTAGTTTTAAACCATCGTCACGATTGATGGTTAATTTCAGTGAAGCAAGGAATAATCCTATTGTCCCGACATCTTTTTAAAAACACCAGATCAGTTGTTTCTGGTATGGAAGCCTATGGAAACTCTTAGGGAACTTCTGGGAAATGTTTCCTAGAAGTTTCCTACATGGAAACATTTGGAAACATTTCCTAGACGTTTCTTGGCAGATTCAAGTTTGAAAATGCCATTTCTGCTCCTAAAAAAAATTAGATGTGTTGGCTCCATGGCATATAAACGAAAAAACAAAAGTAATAATCAATAAAACAATAAATAAAGAGCAGTTCAAAAAATGAAAAATTGTGAGTTCCTACCCATGCATCTACATGTGCACTACATATATAAAGATTATCTTCCTACTCGTACATTAATATGTAGATATGTTGTACCTTGCACCCCCTTTTAAAGAAATTTTGAAAGTGATGCTTCTAAAACCCATACCATTTCCAAAACTAATACATGCTTCTCTGCGCTAGGTGAAGTAGGTTTGAATCAATGTGCTAAATCATAACTATCAAATTAGGTAATAATGTGTACACATATTGGTATTCCATGACTGTGATTGTCATAGGTGTTGGACACACCAGCCACACTAAGAGGGTGGGTGAATTAGTGTGTGGACTTTTACAACTTTTCTCACTTCAAGTTAGAAATTATTTCAAAACATAATTTTACACATCATCATTGTAAGATTGTATGCAACCATTCACCAATGAAATCCATCAATAATAAAGAACAATCAATCCATAACCATAATGAACACAAGAGACACCATATGTATGTGTAAGTTTTTGTATTATGTTTTACATGTGACTACAATCATGAGGGTTTTATCAACACCAACTAAAGTAAAGAGCACCAACTCTCAAGAAAGACTTAGCTTGCCGATAGAATGCAATCTATCCAACTAGAATTGATCTAGTAGTACAACCAACCCAAATACAAGTCATCCAATTATTGTATTTTCTCCAACTCATGATCATAGGTCTACAAACAATGCTCATCACTATACTTCATCTTCTCTCTGAAATTTTCACCTTGATTGTGCCAAAGAATCACCATACTAGAAATCACCAACCTCAAGTGCAGATCCACTTATTCACCCACTCACTTGCACTTTTAAAATGATCTAAGCATAGTTGTATTTATACTCTTTCATGCTCAACTCTAGTTTAGTTTTAGGGCCGAATTGTGCCACAAGTTACAACTAACTTTCCCACTTACAACAACTTTGGGACCAATGCATAGCCACCATTGACCATCATTTTGGGTTTTCAACTTTAAACCTGACATACCACCTATCATCGAAAAAGGAACGATGAATTCTATCCTTCATATGCTTTCAACAACCATCTGACCTATTTTTCATAAATCGATCACATGTATGGATCGATTTATTTTGTCTTGGCGAATATTGTAGAAATCGAATTCTATAGAGGCCCTTCCTTCAAACCATTTACATGTGACCATATGGGAAAAACCACGGGCTTATTAATTTAAGCGATATTCCCAGTTCCTCATGGCTTATGTGTTCGTAACCGATGACCGGGGGTTGGAACCTAGTCCTCCAGACTTCGACCTTCGGGCGATTTCTCTCTTACAATCATCCAATCTTCCATAGTTTCAACTTCCCGAAGTGGTTACCTCTCACAAGGGTTGATATGATGGTTGGCATGATTCCCAGAACCAAATCAACAGTCTAGATTCAATCCTTACTTATCCTTCCACTGCTTAATCCAACGACTATGACTTAATCAAAGGTTGAGATGGATGACCATTATTTATTTTGGGACTTCGTGACTCTGGGGCTTTGAAGGTCTAGGTAGTTGATGCTCCAATTTTCACTGGAGTTGGTCAGTGCCAAAGTGGTCAACATGGAAGTGCTTACGCTATCTTTCCACTACATTTGATCTAATGGTCATGTGAGAACCTGTAGGATCTTAGATCAACGACCAACACTAGTTCGTGACTTTGTCCTTCGATGCTTTGGGTAGTTGTTGTTAGGAGGAACTGGATATCTTTGAAGGGCATACTCCCAGAGTGACATGGCTTGCTGACGTCACTACTGATGTGGCACTAGTCGAGTGGCTACCACATGTCACTTAGATTTGTGACTTACACATACCTAAAATGCCAACTGGACCTTGACACTTGTCATTATCCGATTGTGCCAAATTTTCTTGCTTATGTGGTCTTACTGACGTGGATCTCCTGATGTGTCACATGTCCTCCTCCTGGATTTAATGGTCGCAGGTGTTATCACATATTCCTGCAGGGGGATGTTTTTCCCTTGGTTTTGGCCTCTAGGTGACAAAAGGTGAAGAAAGGGGATAAAAACCCACTAAATGGTGCTTATCTTATGTCCGTTGGGGCCGATGTGACCGTTTGGTGCATTGTGCTAAGAGGTGCATAGATCTGGGCGACTGAGATCTGTGCACTCCAGATCGACGGTCGTTGATCATATCGGGGCCCCAACAAGCGTAGTCATTAAAAATTGTAGGGTGGGCCGAGAATGAAACCATGGTTTTGTGGAGGTGCTATGTGTCAGTCAGAGACACACATCGGGCCCAAAAGCGGGGAAGAATAAAACTACTTTTTGTGGCCCCGATATGTGCATGTGCGTATAAGGCCCTATCTCGAGTCGACAAGTGGCATCTCTGCTCCATTGGCACCTGTCCCCCACTCCATCTCTCTCTTCTGTCCATCACATCCCCTGCTCCCTTATAATTTTCACTCCCTTAGACCCGCCCTCTACTCACTATCCCACCTGTCGCATCTCCCCTTATCATCTCCCACCACTTGTGCCACCTCGCTCCACATCACCTCCCTCGCATTACACCTCAACTCCTTCTTGTGTTCCCCCCACACTATCCTTAATTTCCTCTTCCCATCCACGTTGTCCACCTGGCTATATCCACGTTCGCTATTCCATGGCAAGTGATCCAATCACATCGTCGGTTTCCACGTCCACTGTTAGGCTTCCTCGTGAGCATCCGACTTAGATCCAGATGGCAGAATGCAGAGGTCGCTAATTTCCATAGGTGTAGTATCACCTCAGGTTTTCCTCGATCCCGATGAAGCAATTATTGAGATTGGTTGGTGGTGGTTGAACATCGTTTCCACCATAAATGGAAATCCCAAGAAAGGACTATCAACAAGTTAGCTCTGTTGTAGAGCCTTCCCGCAACACGATTGCGTCTTTCAGAGCTTGCCTTCGATAGAATAATACATGCACAATCTACCAGGAAGCATGTAGACATAATTCCTTAAATGCATTGACCAGAGCGCGCTTCTGAACGAAGCAAGTGGATTTGAGTATAAATACTCAGTTTTGACATTTTGTTAAGGGATGGTTGAGCTAAGCTCCCGATTTGTAAAGTTTTAATGAAGCCTCTGGTTTTTTGGTTATGTATTACCATTTGAGACTTCTTATTTAATGACAATCATCTTTATTTTCATCTCTTTGCTTGTGATACTGAAGACTTGAGCATGGATGATCCAATCGAGTTACGATGACTATATTTTAATGTATGTTTGATTACAGTATTGTTATGGTGTTTTATTTTCTTGAAGTTTTTGGATTCAAGAGGATCTTGTATCTGAAGATTTTCCTCTATAGCATGTTGGAAGACCAGATGTCCATAACATACCTCTTCACTTTCCTCAAGTTCTTCCACATACTCACCCTTACTACAACTTACTGACTGAAGTTATATCAAGACCTCACATGCTCATGTATACTAGCCCAATTTTTTGAGTTAAAGTGATATTGTCCCGAGTCTGCATCAATTAGACCCCCCTTAAAATTAATCATGACATAAAAACTGATGGGTACTGGGCTTACCTCTACTGCAATCCAGAGGTGACCTCTAGTGATGACATTTTTGGCACCGTTGCCGAGGACGAATAGGATATTTTCACTGGGATTGAACGACAAAGCTTATTGGTTCTGAAGGTGCATCAGAACTTATTATATTGAGATTGAAACTGTGCACCTGGCAACTCCACTATTTCAGCTGTGGCTTCCAGAGGCAGACACACGAGGTCTACTCCACAATTGCCTCTAGCAACACCTAAGACTAACCCAGAGAAAATTATCAGAAAGGGAAGAGGCCTCCGAGAAGGAACTTCTACTGCTGAACCAGGTATTTCTGATGATTTTCATGGTCTCTCTATAGAAACTCCAATTTCTATTTCTCATTTTCCTATCATACCTTCTGTTGAAGTTTCCCAAATTTTAAAGTTTGGGAGTGTTCCTGTTGAGTTTTCTCCTCCTTGTTTCAGATTGGAAGGAGAAATATTTTTCACTCCTATTTCCCCTGAAGATATACCTTGGTCTAGACCCAGGACCTCAGAATATTTTCCTACCCTAGGCTTTACCACCCCTCCTCCTATTACTGTTGCTGCTACTACAAAAAATGAAGCCTCTTCTCCCTCAAGCCCTGAAGCCTTTTCTCCGAATCCTATGCTGCTCCCCTTTCTTCTAGGAGTCTCAGTTCTAGTTTCTCCTGTTCGAACCCGATACCCTCATAATTGTCCTCCACCTATTAACCCTATGGCAGGTGCTAATCCCCCTAGAAATAGAATGGATGCCATAGTGGATACTAGATATGCCCCCCCTGGTCTTACCTCATCCCATGAATGCTCTCCCTGCTGGATATTACCTAAAATATATGCCTAAGTTCACTAGAGAAGAAGACATAACTACCGAAGAACACATTTCTGCCTTCTACAGTTATGCAGACAATCTGAATATTGAAAATGAGGACGTCTGGATGAGAGTATTTGTCCAAAGCCTTGAAGGTGAGGCTAGGAAATGGTTTAGAGGATTTACCCCTGGATCCATTGCTGGGATTGAGGCTCTAGAATATGTTTTCTTAAGGCAGTAGGGGGATAAAAACGACTTTATGTATTATATCACAGAGTTCGGGTCACTAAAGAGAAAGGAGGGAGAATCTGTATTTGACTTCTCCAAAAGATTCAACAAAATGTACAATAAGATCCCTGCTGAGATAAAGCCCAAAAAAGCCTCTGCCAAAATTACTTATGCTAGTGATTTTGACCCCGATTTCTGCCCCCCGTTGAGAGAGAGAAGAGCTACTTCCCTAGCTCATATGCAAGATGGAGCCCTGAAAATGGAATCCAATGTATTGGCAATTGACAGACTTAGGAACAAAGGTGATAGAGATAGAGGAAGAGGGAGATCCGAAGCCTCAACATCTGGTTCTTCTGCATCCCACCCTCAAATGGATTAATTGACCAAGATGGTGAAATCACTGTCTGCAGAAATTGAGAAGATGAAATTCGAGGGGAAGCAAGGTTATAAAAGCACCCAAAATGATGAAAACAAAAGCAACTTCAGGAGGCTGACTAACAATGCCCCTCAGATTATGCAAAGGGAACATAGGAACATAGATAGGGATGATCAAAAGATCCAAACCCCTCTCCAAAATAACCTCATGGCTGATGAGGAAGGGGAGGAATAAGATCTTGACCCTGAAATCCATTGCCTTGGAGACACCTCCCCATTTCCCCATTTGACTCAATCTTCATACAAGGAGTCCCTCGTGGACAACCAAATAAATGAGTTGAGTAAGGGGGAGAAGGTCAATAGTAGTCCTAATAAATATAACCTCAGGTCAAAGAAGAAAGAAGAGAAGTCTGATATCCTAGAGCAACCTTCTAGAGCAGATAATCCTGCCAAAGATGGAGCAAACAACAACAAAGAAAAGAAAACTCAAAATCCCTCGCCAATAGCTAAAGGCTCTGTCCCAGAAGTGAGAGAAATTATGAAGCCCCCTTCCTCCTTTAGCTTCAAGCATGAAATTCAAAAAATTAGAATCCTTTTACCCCTTTTAGAGCTAGTCAAGCACGGGGATTTTAAAAGGTCCCTCTCTAAACTGTTGCAGCCCGAGCCTTCATCTTGTTCCACAGACTCAGTAAATCTCTAAGATGAAAAAACTGTTGAAATAATGTAACTGCGAAGACTATTCTTATTATTATTGTTATTTTATTATTAGGATTAATCCCCATTGTGGATTAATCATGTCGGTAATTGTATTAGGACCAAATCCCCTTTTGTGGACTGGTCAACAGACAATTATAATAGGCAGAATAAGAAGTCGGCCCCAACAGTTAATAAAAAGACCCAGAAATATAATAAAAGTTGGTTTACCCACCCAGATTAAGAAGTTGGCCCTGCCAGTGACGAGACACTTCACACATGCGAGAACTTGTATAAATATAGGATGCTAGTGCCTCATTTGAACACAACTCACTTGCTCAGTTTGAGAGACAAGTTCTGATCTGTTACCAGCAAAAGAGAGAGGGAGAAGAGTGGTACATCTTTTGGAGAGGACTATTTGTATTGGTTTGAGTTATCTCTTGAACATTGTATTGGCAATTTATGATAAAGAAGCTTTTGTTGGGTTTTCTTCCCCTAGAGGGTTTCCCAGGATAAATGTTGTGTCTCTTGTGAATGTGTATTTCTCAGTGATCTTGTTCTTATGTTGCTCTTATCTATTGAAATGAAAAGAACTATAATAATGGCATAAACATTAACATGGTATCGGAGCCAACCTGAAGGAAGCATATTTCGCAAGAGGAAAAACGTCACTGTTATCGTACCCAAAAATTAGGGTTTTGCAAAAGTGAATCTTTTCTGCTCCCTAACGACCTAGAAAGATGCGCCCTCCCCCAAGGATCATTTTGGCACTTAGAGCGCACCTTTTCAGTGGCTAGATCTGTCAGAAAGTGAAACCCTAGTTTCACAAAGTACTAGAAAACTAGAAAACCAGAGTACTAGAAGTACTAGAAGTACCAGAGTACTAGAAGTACCAGAAAACCAGAAGCACCAGTCTAGAAATTCGCAGATCAAGTTTGAGGGGGTAAAAGTTGGATTTTCAAAATTCCGACTACACCAACTAACTCGCCTCAGCTCAGCGCATCTATCCCCTGGATCAAAATTTCAAAATTCAAAGTTTGAAAAATTAGGGTTTCCTCATAAAACCCTAAGTTGCAGTTGCAGTTGCAGTCTCAGAACTAGTTGTAGTTGCGGTACCAGTTGCATTTGCAGTCGTAGAACCAGTTGCAATCACCCTTGAAATTTTCTCAGGAGTTGGCAATGATTACCACTACTACCAGATGGAGCCACTACCTGCAAATTCTATCAGAGGTATGTACTTACATATGTTTAATGGTTAAACGCTAAAGAGTATTTGCAGGAGAAGGGATATCTTGCCATAGATCCAGAAGGATCTCAAGATCCAACACATTCAGAGGAATGATGCAACCCAGGTGTGATTATTCTAATATGCATCTATTTGTTATGAAATTATCTTGATCAGTGTTGCATGTTGAAGCTATGATCAAATTATTAGAAGAATTAAAAGTTGATCATAGAGATTATTCTCTAAACTAACCTTCTGTCAAGATAGCGTATTGTCTTAGTACAACAGACAAGTTGAAGAAAGAACTCGTCACTTGAGTGAAGGAGACCTGGAAGAAAAGCAAGCATTCACTCTTGAGGACAAGGCTCCAGGTTTGATTAATCAAGATTCAAAGGTACACATGACAAGCTGATGACTTTAGTTGAGATAGAAATCGTCGTAAAGTATTATACTTGATAGCATGTGAGAATATAGAGGTATATGCTTTGCTTGATACAACTAACATCTCCTCTAGGAGAAACCTTGTGTGTTAGTTATAGGTTTCCATGGAAGAATGTTTGGTCACAACACTATGAGAATGTTGACCTCATTTCATATTGTATTCCTTACCTTTAATCTTTGCTTCAGATAAATTATAAGTGATAGCTCTAAAGGAGCTATTGTGATGATTTTTCGTGCTACTGCTTTATATTATCAAGAAGGATATTATTCTTGCTTGTTGTTTTGTTGACCTTGCTCCAGGTCACATGAGAAGCTATAGCGAAGGTTGCAGAAGGCAACGTGCTAAAGGAGAGATTATAAATGAAGCAATCATTAGTGGAAAAGAAGAAGGTGGGTCACTCAGAAGCTACCATGACCCATGCTATTGAAGAATCCATGTGAACTCTAGAAGATTGGCCCACATCAACTACAAGGCACTACCATACATATGCAAAGCTGTCACCGGTTTACTAGAACTCAAGGGTGATCAAGAAGGCATATGCAATGGATGTGTGCAAGGGAAGAATATCAAGAACCCTTTTCCAAAGAGGGATAGCAAAGCAGAAGGAGTATTGGAACTCATTCATTCATACGTGTGTGGCCCAATGCCATCATGCTCCATTAGCGGGTATGTGTACTATGTATCATTCATTGATGACTATTCTCGTAAGACTTGGATATATTTGAAGTGCTCAACAAGATCAAGGAATTCAAAGCCTTGATAAGAGAACCCTTCAGTAAGAAAGATTAAGATACTCAGGTCAGATAATGGAGGAGAATATACCTCAAAAAAAAAAAGTTCGTGAACTTATGCAAAGATGTTGGGATCAAGATCCCCAACAAAACGATGTAGCTGAGCGGGAGAACAGAACCATGATGGAATCTATGAAGATCAAGATATTCCTATGTACTTATGGGCAGAAGCAACAATGATAGCTGTTTATGTGAAGAACCGATTTCCCCATAGTGCACTTGGGCTCAAGACACCAGAAGAGATGTTCACCGGAAAGAAGCCAGAGGTAAGCCATCTCAAAATATTTGGCTATCCATTGCTTATTCATATACCTAAAGAAAAGAGAAGCAAGATGGAACCCTCTGGAAAGAAGGGAATATTTGTGGAATATTTGTGGAATATTTGTGGGGTCTCCAAGGCCTTCAAAATCTACATACCAGGTCACCGCCACATTGAGATCAGCAGGGACGTGACCGTTGATGAAGAAGAAACACTTAAGAAATCAAGAAGATGCCAGCTTGAGGAAGTATATGAAGAAGAACCTGTAAATCCCATAATTGCAGAATCAATGAGGGAGGTTCCTAGAGCTGCAAAACCAGTGAGGGAAGTCGTAACTTCCCCTGATGAGGAACTTCTAGAAGACCATGATATAGTAGAAGTTCAAGAACCTCCTCAAATGACCTTCTCCCTTAAAAGAAAGCCTGCTTGGGCAAGAGAGCTTATTCAAGATGGAGAGAAGTATGTTGTTCCAGAAGGAACCTCGAGACAGGTGAAAAGACCAAATCCATTCTCCAGTTACATGGCTTTGATATGTGATCTCCCAGATGAAGAGCCTACTTGTTGTAAATAAGTCATTCAAAGAAAAGAATGGGCAGATGCCGAGACAGAGGAATACCAATCCATAATGAAGAACGAAGTATGGGAAATAGTTCCCATATCAAAGAATAAAGATGTGGTATCCTACAGATGGCTCTTCAAAATAAGACATGCTGCTAATGGAATTATTGAGAAGTATAAAGCAAGATTTGTCGCTCATGGATTTTCCCAGAAGGAAGACATTGACTATGAAGAGACATTCGCTCATGTAGCCATATACACTTTGATCAGGACCATCGTAGCTCTTGCAACTAAGATGAAGTGGAAGTTGCACCAGATGGACGTGAAGACATCTTTCCTAAACGATGTCACCGAAGAGGAAGTGTATATAGAGCAACACCAAGGATTTGAGTTTGAAGATAGGAAGTCTCATGTCTGCAGATTAAAGAAATCCTTATATGGATTTAAGCAAGCTCCTAGAGCTTGGTATGGACGTATAGACAGTTTCTTGATGAGCTTAGGATTTACCAAGAGTAAAGCAGACTCAAATATCTACTTCAAAATTATGGATAATGAGCGAGTAATCTTACTGCTATATGTGGATGACTTATTCTTAATTGGAGAAGAAAAGATCATCGCTGAATGTAAAAAGAGACTTACTTCTTAGGTCTTGAGGTATGGCAGAGTCCAAAAAGGATCTTCCTTAACCAAGGGAAGTACACGGTCAAAATCTTAAAGAGATTCGACATGCTAGAATGCAAGCCCATGAATACACCCATGGAAGCGAAGCTGAAGCTGTTGGTCGATACTTCGTCAAACTTGATAGATGCTACACTGTACAGACAGATTATTGGATCACTAATGTACTTGACGAACACTAGACCAAACATTTGTTTTGTAGTGAACACCTTGAGTCAGTTTCTGGTAGAGCCCAGACGTGTTCACCTAGTGGTTGCAAAACATGTGATGAGGTACCTTAAAGGTACAATGGATTATGGTCTCAGCTATGATGGAGATCATGACTTCACATTGAGTGGATATACTGATGCAGATTGGGCAAGAAGCGTTGCAGATAGAAAAATCACTTCCAGATGCTGTTTCAGTTTGGGATCAGCCATGATCTCATGGCAGAGTAGGAAGCAATCCAGTATTGCTCTCAGCACAGCGGAAGCAGAGTACATTGCCGCATGTTCTGCTAGCTGTGAAGCTATATAGCTTCGAAAGTTGCTGACTGACCTATTTGAGTTGGAGATGAGAGCGACCGTGATTCTATGTGACAACCAGAGCTGCATAAAGATGACAGAGAATCCTGTATTCCACGACAGGTCGAAGCACATAGAAATCCTTTATCATTTCATCTGTGACATGGTACAGAGAGGAGCCTTGAAGCTCCAGTACATTAGCACAGATGAACAAGTTGCTGACGTGTTGTTGACCAAACCTCTATCTCATGTAAAGTTTGAACACTTTCGAGATAAGCTTGGTATAATCCGAAAGGACCCTCCCTGAAAGGGGGGAGTATATATATTTATTCCTTGCTTCTGACCTCGCTGTTAGACGTAAAGCAAGATGAGTCATTGCTTCTGACCTTGCTGTTAGACATAAAGCATGATGATGTGTGTTCCTTGCTTCTGACCTCGCTGTTAGACGTAAAGCAAGATGAGTCATTGCTTCTGACCTCGCTGTTAGACGTAAAGCATGACGTTGTGTGTTCCTTGCTTCTGACCTTGCTATTAGACATAAAACATGTCGCTGTGTGATTCCTTGCTTCTGACCTAGTTGTTAGACGTAAAGCAATATGAGTCATTTCTTCTGACCTCGCTGTTAGACGTAAAGCATGACGCTGTGTGATTCCTTGCTTTTGACCTAGTTGTTAGACGTAAAGCAAGATGATTCCTTGCTTCTGACCTCATTGTTAGATGTAAAGCAAGATGATGATGATTCCTCACTTCTGACCTCGTTGTTAGATGTAAAGCAAGATGATGTGTGATTCCTTGCTTCTGACCTAGTTGTTAGATGTAAAGCAAGATGATTCCTCGCTTCTGACCTCGTTGTTAGACGTAAAGTGAGATGTTGATGTGTTCCTTGCTTCTGACCTAGTTGTTAGACATAAAGCAAGATTATTCCTTGCTTCTGATCTTGTTGTTAGACATAAAGCAAGATGTGACTGACACTGAGCTACCAGCTTATCAACTGCGACATTGAGCCAATGTAGTACTGTGATATGCCAACCTAGTGCTGTGATGAGGTATCATTTTTACTGATACATTTTGATGCAGATGATGATGGAATTCTTTCAAGAATGATGATGCTATCGATGAAGAAAAATTCCGATGAAGAAAACTTACGATGACTCGTAAATATGCTAGCCAATGTTTCAAGATGATATTGACGATACTGTCCTCCTGATGCCACTGATGATGTAGACCTCTCTCACCTGATGCTGTTGAAGAAGACCCTTCTTGTTAAGGGGGAGTGTTGAAATAATGTAACTGCGAAGAGTATTCTTATTATTAGGATTAATCCCCATTGTGGATTAATCATGTCGGTAATTGTATTAGGACCAAATCCCCTTTTGCGGATTGGTCAACAGACAATTATAATAGGCAGAATAAGAAGTCGGCCCCAGCAGTTAATAAGAAGTCCCAGAAATATAATAAAGGTGGGTTTACCCACCCAGATTAAGAAGTTGGCCCTACAAGTGAAGAGACACTTCACACATGCTAGAACTTGTATAGATACAGGAGGCTAGCGCCTCATTTGAACACAACTCACTTGCTCAGTTTGAGAGACAAGTTCTGATCTGTTACCGACAAAAGAGAGAGGGAGAAGAGTGGCACATCTTTTGGAGAGGACTATCTGTATTGGTTTGAGTTATCTCTTGAACATTGTATTGGCAATTTATGATAAGGAAATTTTTGTTGGGTTTTCTTCCCCTAGAGGGTTTCCCAGGATAAATGTTGTGTCTCTCGTGAATGTGTATTTCTCAGTGATCTTGTTCTTATGTTGCTCTTATCTATTGAAATGCAAAGAACTATAATAATGGCATAAACATTAACAAAAACAACAGTCATTTTAGGTCCTATGGTAGAAGATAGAGATGATTCATCCCCTCCCTTCTACACCTCATTGAACATACATGACAAGGTACTACATAATTGCTTGATGGACTCAGGGGCATCTCATAATCTCATGCCCAAAACTGTCATGAATGAGCTAGGACTAGAAATCAAAAAATCTTATCATGACTTGTATTCTTTTGATTCAAGGAAGGTACAGTGTCTTGGGGTCATCAAAGACCTGGTTGTGACCTTATTTCAACTACTCATGAAAAGTGTGGTCATGGATATAGTGGTGTCTGATGTTCCTCCCAAGTTTGGCATGCTATTGTCAAGATCTTGGATAAAAATACTTGGGGGAGAATTGCAAATGGACCTCACATATGCGACCATTATAGTCTTTGGAGGGGAGAATAGAATACTGTACAAAGAATATCAGTTGGCCTACATTATCAACGATGAAGTAGACCCCACCCATCATCCTATATTCACCCTTGATATTAATTTTGGATCTAGCTTGTTGCATCTCACTGATGCCCTTGAGCCTCCTCTTGAGATTAGGAAGTCCATTCTCCCCTATGAAGGTTCTCCTCCGTTTACCTCTGTGTAGAAAATTATCTTTGATGGAGCTTCTTCTAGAGAAGGTGATGGTGCTGGAGTAGTCCTTGTTTCCCCTCCTTAGGAAACCATATCTCTATCATAAAAATTAGAATTTGAAACTACCAATAATGTGGCAGAATATGAAGCTCTTGTTTTTGGATTGAGGGATGCAAAAAACATGGGGATTGATGAGATATCAGTGTTTGGAGATGTTGAGTTGATTTTACAATAGATAAGAAATATTTATCAGGCCAAACACCCTTGGCTTAGAAGTTACAGAAATGAAGTATGGGACCTCATTGAAATTTTTTTCTCAGCTTTCAACATTTCATTTATTCCAAGAGAAGAGAATGTCATGGCTGACTCTTTCGCCATATCAACTAGCAATTTCAGAGTTCCTTTGCCACCCAAGCTCATGTATGATATAAAATTAAAACACAAGCCCTCTATACCTAACAATGTCAAGAATTAGAAGGTATTTGATGATGATCTTGAAATCAAAATATTCCTGGAAACTGTGGACGAGTTTTCTGCATTACACATCGATCAAGATCCTGATTCTGACATAGATCCTCATGCTGATGTTTTTCTGTAAAAAATGGTTGATCATCATATTGTCCAGCTTCCCAACAATCACATCCCAAAGGGACTAGTTCTTTTGAAAATATTATTTGATAGAAATGATGTGGAAGTAAAGGGTAAAGTCTTAGATGAAGATGCTGACATAGCTGAGTGTGATATTGGCACAAAGAAGGATCCCAAATTTGTCAAGTTGTCAAGCAGCTTGTCAAGAGAGAAAAGGGCTGAGTATACTGAGCTATTAAAAGAATTTTTTGATGTGTTTTCCTGGAACTATGAAGACCTCAGAACATATGACACCAGGGTCATTGAACACAAGATCCCACTGAAGGAAGAAGCCAAACCGTTTAGGTAGAAATTAAGACAGATAAACCCTATGCTGCTGCCTATTATGGAAAGGGATTTGAAGAAGCTGTTGGATGCCCAAATCATTGTCCCCCTGAGATATTCTGAATGGGTAGCTAAACTGGTCCCAGTAAGAAAAAATAATGGAGAAATCCGACTGTGTGTCGATTTTAGAAACATGAACAAGAGCTCAAAGAAGGATAATTACCTGCTGCGAAAGATGGAACACATATTACATAGGGTAATAGGTGCACCCATGATTTCCATGATTGATGGCTTTTCTGGCTACAATTAGATCTTTGTTTTTCTTGAGCACAGAGAAAATATAACCTTCACCACTCCTTGGGGCACATTCATGTATGCCAAAATGCCCTTTGGATTGATGAACGCAGGAGCAACCTTCCAGTGAGCCATGGACATCACCTATATTGGAGAAAGGGATAAATTTGTGGTCATATATTTGGATGACATAACAGTTTTCTCAAAATATGATAAATAACATTGTCAACATCTAAGAAAGGTCTTCTTGAAATGCAGAAGGTTTGGTCTTTCCCTAAATCCTAAGAAGTCTCTATTTGCCATGGAAGAGGGAAAATTTTTGGGGCACATAGTATCAATTCAGGGGGTAAGAATTGATCCTTTTAGGGTAGAGGATATTCAAACCTTGTCACCTCCTAGATCTAGGAAGGAAGTTCAGTCTTTCCTGGGAAAAATTAATTTTCTGAGATGGTTTGTTTCAAATTTTGCTGAATTGGTGAAGCATATCATAACCATGCTCACAAAGGGGAATGGAGTAAAATGGACTATTGAGCCCAGAGAATCCTTAAATCAAATAAAAAAGGCATTGATTGAGGCACCTGTGCTGATCAGTCGTGATTATTCCAAGGATTTTATGATTTTTTCCTATGCTTCATTTGATACAGTTGTAGCTGTTTTGTTGCAGAAAAATGATGTAAGATTGGAGCAACCTATTTCCTTTTTCAGAAGGGCTTTGAGGGATGCAGACGTCAAATGTGACATCGTGGATAAGCAGGCCTATGCCTTGGTGAAAGCTCTCAAATCTCTCAGAGTTTATGTTCTGCATTCGAAGATCACTGCTTATGTTCCTTCAGCTTCTGCGAAGGCCATTCTCATTTGGCTCGATATAGATGGAAGGAGGAGCAAGTGGGTTGTTAAGCTCTTTGAATTTGGTCTAGAAATAAAACCCACCAAGCTAGTCAAAGGCCAAGGTTTAGCCAAGCTGATGGAAGAATCTAATTGTCAAGCTTTGGGGGTTAACCTTATCAACACTTGGTCAGAAAACAACAGGTTGAATTGTATGATATAGGCCCTTAGGGCATCCCTCCATTGGAAGAATGCACCTGGTATAAAGATATTATATATTTTCTGCAAGAATTAAGACCCCCTGATGGTAGGGGAAAAAACAAGGCAAAAGATTTAAAGCTAAAAGCAATAAGATATTACCTCATCGACCAGGTCTTTGTTAAGAACCAAATATCAATATAGCATAGAAAAACCTTAGAATAAGTACTCAACGCCTTGAAAAAAAGATAATTTCAGATAATAAGCCTCTTCGAGGGGGAAAACTACTTTTACCCCATATAAATGTTCAAGTACAAAATGATTCCAAATGAAAATGTCTCCTTGGTATATATAGGAGACTAGGAGGTATAATTACAACTAATGGAATAAATATGACATAAATAAAATAACATTACTAATGTAATATGCCCCAATTAAGGGGTAATGAGCCAATATTAGGGTTTAACATGCCCCTCCCCTTGAGACAAGTGTTGTCTGCAATGCTTGAGTAACTCTGGATGCTTCTGTATAAAAGACTCATCTTCCCAAGTGGAATCTTCAGTCAGTAGTTTCCTACATTTAATGAGATACTCTGAAATGGATCTATTCATTAGCTGGCGAATTCTTGTGTCAGTGATGGCTTCAGGCTCCAATATGATTTTTCCTTCCTTGTCAAGTTCTGGCAATATAGTTTGAACTGGGATCTTGTCATCTATAACCTTCTTTAAGCATGAAACATGGAAAACTGGGTGTACTCGTGAAGATGTAGGCAACTCCAATTTGTATGACATAGTACCAATATTTTGCAACACCTTATAAGGGCCATATTACTTTGGTGATAATTTATTATCCTTCTTGTCTTGCTTGAGGGACATCTATTTGTATGGTTGTAGTCTTAAAAACACCCAATCCCCTACTTCAAAACTTATTTCACTACGATGTTGATCTACTTGTTGTTTCATGCGATTTTGTGCCATGGTCAGGTTGTCCTTTAAGACTTGGAGAACTTGTTGTTGATGCTCGATGTGATCTTCCACTGCTTGAACCTTAGATTTTTCTTTTAGAGAAGAAGTGATGGAAGGAGGGTGGTATCCATAGAGTGCCATAAAGGGTGTCATTTTTGTTGCAGTATGAAAGGAAG
>ML794989.1:210778-222052 GCA_009831015.1 Picea engelmannii | reverse complement strand
CATAGCCATATTTTTACTTTCAACATTTCTTGCCACCTTAAATGCATTCTCCAATGATTTGGGTTCCCAAAGGAGAACCTCATGTTGAATGTTATCCTTTAAAGTTCCTATGAATACATCAATCAAGGGCTCATTTGGAATATATGTTACCTTTATATTCAATCTTTGGAAGTTCTCAATGTGCTCTATAACTGAACCCTTTTGCTTGAGATTTATCAATTGGCTAAAGAAGGTATTGCTCCTTGTATCCTCATAGTGTAATATCATTTCTTCCATGAAAATTGTCCAAGTGACGAGTGATTTGCGAGAAAAAAGCCATCGATACCATACAAATTGATTGGGTTCTAAATATAAAGAAACAATTCGTACCTTTTTTGTATGTGGCATGTTATTGCATAGTTTGTAGCTAGGATAAAAGGCTATAAGGTGGAGGGCCAAACTGGCGTAATAGGAACCTATCACACCCAATGTCACCACGATGGGAAGGCTCTTTCTATTTAGGGAGGCTAGGCCCAGGGGAGACCTCCCCGATGACCCGTGGTTTTGAAAGGGAAAAGGATAATAGGACAAGAACAAGTTCCCCCTTTCACAGATCATCGCCAATCAGATAGTCTCGGCTAAACAATACAACAAGGAAATTGATACGTGCAATCCTAGTCAGTGCTTCATATATATTAAAGACTATATGATATTCAATATGAGCAATTAAAAGTAGATGTTGACGAAGTCAATGTTTACAAAATAGTAATGGCAATAATGTCACTTCATCAATAAATACTAGAATGATACAACATTCAATGCAACAAACAACCTCTTAAATCAATTAATGCCTTCAACTATCATTCAATTACTCAAAAGACAAAACGTTGCTGCAAATAAGATGAAATATTCAAAGATGATGCCATCAACTTAGGGTTACTAGGTTAGGGTTAATGTAGTTAGGGTTTCAATTCAGAAAAAGGTTTGAGAGTGTTTTAGATCCAATTCTACTTCAACGTTTGAGGCTGGAGAACAATGCCTTAGGGTTAAATGGAGTAAAAAAGTGAAGGACGCACAAGTTGAAGGAGACAAGATTTAAAAGGACTAGAGAGAAAAGTTTCAAGGTACTACTAAAGCAGGACCTCAAAGACAGAACCCTGGGGGAGAGAGGCTCACTCCGGTGTTGCAAAAGCAAGGCCTCGTGCTCTCTCCTCCTTCCTGGTAGACGACTAGCTCAAATGAAGCACAAAATCAAGACGAGAAGGCTTAAAGAGGGAGGGTGTTGTTGCGGCAAGGCTCTTTCTTCAAACCCTAAAGAAAAATGGCTAGGTATAGATAACCTAGGCCTAGGATATCTTCCTTCTCTTGGAATTTACAAGGTATGGCTAGCACAGGGGAAAGAGAAACAAGGAGTGTATCTACGACTAGGCTCTCTTCCTCTCTTTCAATGTTCAAAGGTTTCTCTATCAGGGGACATGAGACAAGGACCTACTTGTGTGCTTGTCAACTAGGGTTTTGATTCAACAAATTTATAAGAAATATGTAAGAAATTTAAACTACAACCATTCAATAAGAAGTTTTGCAGAAAAAACACTTACAATTCATGAAGAAATAACCATGCAAACCCTAGTTGTAACACCTTCCTTCAAGAGAAACACCATAAATGCCAAAAAATGTCTTCCTTCAACAAGTGCGCATCACTAGTTCATCCAAAAACCCCAATAGGGCGCTAAAAATCAGACCTCATTATGAGTGAGTGATAATTGATGATCAAGATGAGAGTCAAAACCCTCAATATATAGTGTATCAATCACATAATTTTACCTTTTAGGTCATAAAAAGGCCGACAAGGACATAATTTCAAATAATATTGTTTTTACATTAAATGCTAAGTGAAAATCCCTAATCAAGTAAAAATGAGAGTGAAATCCCCTTCAAGGGAAGTGCTATCCCTTTCTAGGGCAAATGAGACACCAAGGAGCAAAACGTTAGCCCCCCAGGGGCCTCTCCAACATGCCACATGTGCCACTGCTGCCCAGTCTACCTCCAAAAGCATCCATGAAGCTGGATGATGTCATGGTGAAGATGGAGACATCCCAAGCCTTTCAAGGCTGGCGTTCCATTGAAAAGGGGTCATTCCCCCCAAGTCTAGTCCTGCCAGAGTGCCTCTAATGGAACATCCTCCTCCTCTCTGGTGAAAAATCCCTGATCCATCTCCATCCTGTCTCTACCCCCTAATGGGGTCTCAACATCCATCTGGTGGGCTCTTCAGTCCCATGGAGGTTCGAACTGGTCATCTCCCCATGTGTACTGGTCCAAATGGTACATGTCCGTCGGGCATGGTCCTTCACATCAAAGGCTACGCCCTCCATGGGCTCATCAGTCACCGGGATCATAGAAATGTTAATCACATCTCATCATCAATATTATTAAAAATATGCATAGAAACCCTAATACATCAGTCAATAGCTCAAAGACATTACAAAATCCTGCAATATAAGATTGGAGAAAAAGACAAGACATCCTATTGGGCTAGTGTCCACAAGAAAAGGAAAGTTTCCAGGAAGATTTCATCCAAGTCATGTAAGTGAGGTGATGTGGCTAGGGGATGTCCAGACATGTGGGTGTAGTGAGGGCCAAGGATGAATAATGTTATATGTGGGTGCCTTTGTAGAAGGCGAGCTGTCCCTATCATGGATGCATTTTTTCCAAGCCGGTTCTTGCCTTTATTCTTTTCTTGCTTTATTCTTTTATTTTCTTTTTCTTCTTCTTTTTATTTTTATTCAAGGGCTAACCAGAGGACACTGCCTTGGCATGGTGACCAGAGATGACAGTGTTACCCACAAGTACTTTCACAAAGATGAGAAGACTGGCTCGTGATGAGACCCCCTTTCCCTTGGCCATGCAACCAAAGGTCACTGCCCTGGCATGGTAACCAGATGGTGGAAATGTCATAATGTTAGGTACCCATGAACCTAATAGGATGGCTCATGATGAGACCCCCTATCCTCTCACTAGGTCTTGTTAGTTATTTCCCGGGTCCCGCTTGTTTCTTGTTGAGAGGCCTTTTATTTCCTTCTCGGGGATCCCTGGGTGAAGCATATCGAGGTTTTATTTCTATGATTTTGTCTTTTACCGGCTTCTTTTACCTTCTGGGCCTTTAGTCCTGTCTTCCCACGAGATAAGTTGCAATCTTGCAAATGGGTCAACCCAATGCCCGGACAAGGGGAATGGGATAAATGAGTAGGAGATAAGATGTAAAAGTGGTAGTATGATGGGAGCGGACGATGGATTTTCAGAAATTCCCCAGTGCCAAACCAGAACCTATGGGCACAGGCTTGCTAGGGCATCATGTCAATTTCCCCAAGCATGGTCAAGTGGGCCAATGTAAGATCCAAGCGGTTTTTAGAGACAAAAGGAATCATATGCATATATTTAAAGGTTTCAATGATCAAAAGTGACACATACCATGATACCTAGACCAATTAACTCATGGAGCAAGAACCTCTTCTGATACAATACCAAGCCGATGGTGATGGATGTTGCTGCTACTGACAAGACAAAGATGATGGAAGAAGAAAAGGATGGGCCCTCCAGGGCCATGCTCAGGTCAATCCTTCTCTCGGTACTCCATGTCTAGGACCTGTGGGCCTCAAGACATGATATCCTAGTTATCCCTAAAAATCGGGGATAACATCTGGCTCCAACTCGGGGACATGTGGTCACCGTAGAGCACATGAGAACCTCAACATATTTGGTATAACCTACAAACCTGATCAATCTTGATGGGGGCATCAGTAACAAAAATGGGGCAGTAATGCCATCCTAGCATACATATAGACATATCTATAAACTGAAAGAAAACAATCAATAATGAAAATGTGAAAGAAAGATAACATGAAATGCAAATGGTATAATACACGAATACAAAATTCCTACTTACCTTCACTTAACTATGAAGTCAGGTCCCCCCACCTTGGTGGGGTTTGAGGAGGTGCCTACTGATATTTAATGGGTTCCTTCTTCCCTCTAAAGTGGATAGGTAATATGAGTCATCAACTGATTCCATTGCAACTTTGAAGGGTCCGAGCCACGTCCGAGTGCTTCCTTTTACATTAGTTGGCTCTCCTTTCTGGGTATCCCACATCCACACCATGTCTCCTTCCTTGTACTTTCTGACTTTGTATTTGGTTGTTCCTTGGACAACCTTGGTGTATTGTGCTGAGGGAGGAGGGTGGGATTTTGTTGTAAACACTTCCTGTTGGGATGGGTGGATTTGTATGTCATCTTCATGTTTCTTTAATATCTTCACCATCCCAATCTCTTTGTTTTTGAATTGATATAGGAGTTGTTGGTATTATTCTTTCTTGGGCCATTTAATCTGGTCAAAGTCCTCTTCCGTTACAAAGGGCATATCTTCTAGAGAATACTTTTGAAGAGTTTGTATCATCTTGTTTTGTGCTTTGTCATTATTGACGGGGTCAGTAATATCTTGCACATGGTATCTGGTTATTGGCACATTGAGGAGACGACCTATCGTTCCATTCTTCAAAGGAAATTGAAAGAATGTGAGGTCCATCTCAAGGGTGCCACCCAACATTGCAACGAATTTCCTAGATAACAACATTCCCCACACATCTGGGACATCAACTACCACGATGTCAATGTGGACTATCTTCTCTGGGTACTCCTTCAAACAAACCTCAACATTCTCAACCACCCTGTGTGTGGGTATGGCTTTAGATTCAAAGCCACATACATTTCTATATGGCCGTGTGACCTTCAAACCCACTTGTTGCATGACTTTAAGTGACATCATGTTGGCACCAACCCCTGTATCTAACATGCAATTGTTGAGGTTCTTTCTGTTCACTGGCAACGTCATGAAGAAAGTAGGGTTCTCACCATATTGAACCCTAAAGTGATCAGCTTGCAACATAATAGGGGGGTCCATGGGTTCATTTGATCCCAAAAAGAAAGTATCAAAGCATTCCTTGATGGATGGGATCTTGATTGCTTCTCTCAAGGGGTCGTTTACATGCATTTTTGATAATGCCCCTTCAAAGTCAAAGTTTAGGTCAACCTTACCAACCTTGGATGTCTTGGGAAGAAGTATTTCCAAGGGTGGGGGCTTTTCCTGATCAACAACAGGTTGTTTCAAATTCTTTCTTCTGTACACCTGAAATTCTTGTTTCTTTAGCTTCTCTCGTGATTCCTGATCCATGTTGTTTATTACTTCCATCCTTGTTGATTTGTCTGTCTTTCACGACTTCCTGATGTTCTGCATCGGTGATATTTATTTGAGGAAACTCCATGAAACAATCCATGTTGTTGACTTGTCGATGTCCATCACTGTAAGGACACTCATACTCCCAATGTGCTTCACTGCATTCTAGGCACCAAGGATTTTCATCAACAACATTTGCAGGGGCCAAGGTGTTTGGGACTTCATGCTCATTCTTTGGTTTATAAAATTGGCCTCCCTTCGGGGATTTCCCTTTGTATGGGACCCTGGGTGCTTAGGTCTGAGATATTTCCAATTTGACAATCCTGCTCATCATTTCCTCTTGATTTTTCATGATACCGTCCATGGAGGCTTGCAGCTTTGTGATACTGGTACATAGATCTGAAGTAGGCTCAACATTGTGAACTATTTTTGGTTTAGTGTCTATTCTCCCCCTTGGGTTAGCAAAAGGCTCAATATTGGATGAAAGGAGGTTCCCCTCTATTTTAGTAGTGAGCTCTTGGGATTCCTGAATAGACTGGGGGTTTTTATCTTTGAGAAGATACCCTAGTTGGCCATTGAAAGATCTGGTGTAAACATGGATGAGGTAGTCATCTTTCAGATGATGGCTTGTGGGAATCCTTTGCAGCAAAGTCTCAAATCTAGTATGGAACTCCCGAATGGAATCATTTTAATATTTGGCAAGGTTATTTAGTCAGGTGAGGAGCATATTATGGTCTTCTTTGACACTCCATATTTTGAGAAATTCCTCTTCAAGTCTATCCATGGTTTTGATGCTTCCATCAGGAAGGCTTAGGTACCAATGCCTTGAGGCATCATAAAGAGTAGCTGAGAACAACTTCATGACTAGATATTCATCATCATCACTAATGGGGTGAAGCTGGAAAAATGCCCAAAAGTTTCTCATGTGCTCTTCGGCACTGATTGCATCAGTACCAATAAATTTAGGCAACCACGTTTCATACTTGGGTGGCATTTGCCTAGGGTAGCCTGGTATGGCTGACATGTCTAACGGTTTGAAAAGAGTAGATGACCATTGTCTTTGATTGTTGGTTGGGTTCATTGTAGCGGTCTGAGAGATAGAAATGATTCTTAAAGGAAGGCTCTTCCCGAAGAGTGATTTGACAACATGAGAGTTCTTGGGAGGCTTCCTTCTAAAAGACAAAGGAGGGTTATTGAACCTCTTTTTAGTTTGTGGAGTTGCCAAATAGTTTACTTGAAATTATCAAAGAAAAAGGGAAAACACCCTAGTGGAGTCTCAAGGTAAGCTTGTAAGATAAGGTTATTGAGGCAAGGATTATCGAAAACATTTGTCGTTTGAGGAGAATTGACTCAGTGTTCCCTGACAACGACGCCAAAATGTTATCGCACAGTTTGTAGCTAGGATAAAAGGCTATAAGGTGGAGGGCCAAACTGGCATACCATGAACCTATCACACCCAATGTCACCACAATGGGAAGACTCTTTCTATTTAGGGAGGCTAGGCCCAGGGGAGACGTCCCCGGTGACCTGGGGTTTTGAAAGGGAAAAGGATAACAGGACAAGAACAAGTTCCCCCTTTCACAGATCACCGCCAATTAGATAGTCCCGGCTAAACAACCAATAATAAAGTATAACCAAAGAAAAGAAAAACACCTACTTGAGACAATACAACAAGGAAAGTGATACGTGCAATCTTGGTCAGTACTTCATATATATTAAAGACTATCTGATATTCAATATGAGCAATTAAAAGTAGATGTTGACGAAGTCAATGTTTACAAAATAGTAATGGAAGTAATGTCACTTCATCAATAAATACTAGAATGATACAACATTCAATGCAACAAACAACCTCTTAAATCAATTAATGCCTTAACCTATCATTCAATTACTCAAAAGACAAAACATTGCTGCTAATAAGATGAAATATTCAAAGATGATGCCAACAACTTAGGGTTAGTAGGTTAGGGTTAATGTAGTTAGGGTTTCAAATCAAAAAAAGGTTTGAGAGTGTTTTAGATCCAATTCTACTTCAATGTTTGAGGCTGGAGAACAATGCCTTAGGGTTAAATGGAGTCAAAAAGTGAAGGATGCATAGGTTGAAGGAGATGAGATTTAAAAGGACTAGAGGGAAAAGTTTCAAGGTGCTGCTAAAGCAGGACCTCAAAGACAAAACCCTAGGGGAGAGAGGCTCACTTTGGTGTTGCAAAATCAAGGCCTCGTTCTCTCTCCTCCTTCTCGACAAACGACTAGCTCAGATGAAGCACAAAATCAAGACGAGAAGGCTTAAAGAGGGAGAGTGTTGCTGCGACAAGGCTCTTTCTTCAAACCCTAAAGAAAAACGGCCCTAGGTATAGATAACCTAGGTCTAGGACGTCTTCCTTCTCTTGGACTTTACAAGGTATGGCTAGCACATGGGAAAGAGAAACAAGGAGTGTAGCTACGACTAGGATCTCTTCCTCTCTTTCAATGGCCAAATGTTTCTCTATCAGGGGACATGAGACAAGGACCTACTTGTGTGCTTGTCACCTAGGGTTTTGATTCAACAAATTTATAAGAAATATGAAAGAAATTTAAACTACAACCATTCAATAAGAAGTTTTGCAGAAAAAAACACTTACAATTCATGAAGAAATAACCATGCAAACCCTAGTTGTAACACCTTCCTTCAAGAAAAACACCATAAATGCCAAAAAATGTTTTCCTTCAACAAGTGCGCATCACTAGTTCAGCCAAAAACCTCAATAGGGTGCTAAAAATCAGACCTCACTATGAGTGAGTGATAATTGATGATCAAAATGAGAGTCAAAACCCTCAATATATAGTGTATCAATGACCTAATTTTACCTTTTAGGTCATAAAAAGGTCGACAAGGCCATAATGTAAAAACAATATTTTTTTTACATTAAATGCTAAGTAAAAATCCCTAATCAAGTAAAAATGAGAGTGAAATCCTCTTCAAGGGAGGTGCTAGCCCTTTATAGGGCAAATGAGACACCAAGGAGCAAAATGTTAGACCCCCAGGGGCCTCTCCAACATGCCACACGTGCCACTGCTGCCAAGTCTGCCTCCAAAAGCATCCATGAAGCTGGATGACATCATGGTGAATATGGAGACGTCCCAAGCCTTCCAAGGCTGGTGTTCCACTGAAAAGGGGTCATTCCCCCTAGGTCTAGTCTTGTCGGAGTGCCTCTAATGGAACGTCCTCTTCCTCTCTGGTGAAAAATCCCTAATCCATATCCATCCTGTCTCTACCCCCTGATGGGGTCTCAACATCCATCTGGTGGGCTCTTCATCCCCATGGAGGTCTGAACTGGTCATCTCCCCATGTGTATCGATCCAAATGGTACATGTCCGTCAGGCATGGTCCTGCACATCAAAGGCTATGCCCTCCATGGGCTCATCAGTCACTGGGATCATAGCAATGTTAATCACATCTCATCATCAATATTATTAAACATATGCATCAAAACCCTAATACATCAGTCAATAGCTAAAAGACATTACAAAAACCTGCAATACAAGATTGGAGAAAAAGACAAGACATCATATTGGGCTAGTGTCCACAAGAAAAGGAAAGTTTCCAGGAAGATTTCATCCAATCCATGTAAGTGAGGTGATGTGGCTAGGGGATGTCCAGACATGTGGGTGCAGTGAGGGCCAAGGATGCATAATGTTATCTGTGGGTGCCTTTGTAGAAGGCGAGTTGTACCTGTCATGGATGCATTTTTTCCAAGCCCGTTCTTGCCTTTATTTTTTTCTTGCTTTATTATTTTATTTTCTTTTTCTTCTTCTTTTTCTTTTTATTCAAGGGCTAACCAGAGGACACTGCCTTGGCATGGTGACCAGAGTTGACAATGTTACCCACAAGTACTTTCATAGAGATGAGAAGGATAGCTCGTGATGAGACCCCCTTTCCCTTGGCCATGCAACCAAAGGTCACTGCCCTAGCATGGTAACCAGATGGTGGCAATGTCATACTATTAGGTACCCATGAACCTAATAAGCTAGCTCGTGATGAGACCCCCTATCCTTTGACTAGGTCTTGTTTGTTATTTCCCGAGTCCTACTTGTTTCTTGCTGAGAGGCCTTTTATTGCCTTCTCGGGGATCCCTGGGCGAAGCATCTCAAGGTTTTATTTCTAGGATTTTGTCTTTTACCAGCTGCTTTTACCTTCTGTGCCTTTAGCCCCTTCTTCCCATGAGATAAGGTGCAATCCTGCAAATAGGTCAACCCAATTCCCATACAAGGGGAATGAGATAAATGAGTAGGAGATAAGATGTAAAAGTGGTAGTATGATGGGAAAGAACGAAGGATTTTCAGAAATTCCCCAGTGCCAAACCAGAACCTATGGGCACAGGCTTGCTAGGGTATCATGTCAATTTCTCGAAGCATGGTCAAGTGGGCCAATGTAAAGTCCAAGCAGTTGTTAGAGATACAAGAAATCAGATGCATATATTTAAAGGTTTCAATGATCAAAAGTGACACATACCATGATACCTGGACCAATTACCTCATGGAGCAAGAACCTCTTCTGATACAAGACCAAGCCGATGGTGATGGATGTTGCTACTGGTGACAAGACAAAGATGATGGAAGAATAAAAGGATGGGCCCGCCAGGGCCATGCTCAGGTCAATCCTACTCTCGATACTCCATGTCTAGGACCTATGGGCCTCGAGACATGATCTTCTAGTTATCCCTAAAAATCAGGGATAACATGGCACATTATGTAGATCAAAGAGTTGCTCCATCTGAAGTATCCATGTGATTGGGTCCTTGCCATCAAACTTCCTCATATCGATCTTAGGAACATGGTTGATCTTCAAACCAAAGTTGGAGTTTCTCCATTCTTTATTCAGCTTCCTTGTGTCCTCATCATGAATTTCATGGGATACATTTTCACTTTCAGATGTCCTTTCGATTAGGAAAATTTTCAATCCTGTTGGTTTTTATTCATATGAGATATGAGAGATATTCGATATATTATTACAATAATGAGTGTTCCATATATAGGGAACATAAGGTGACCATCCATGAAAGGATGCATCCCTTGTATCATCAATAACTACTTATTATTATCATTTACTTGTTATATACTATATTTAATAATCAATAATAATTATATTATTAATTATTATCTTTAGAGAATGTCTTCCCGATGTTGTCCAAACATCAACAAATCCTTCCATGATCTCCCCTTTTAAACCATCAATCTTAGTATCCAACTTAGCTTCCATTGAATCCATCATCTCTTGTAGTTCATATTTGGTTACTATCTTCTTTTGTAAATAATTTGTCCCTACGCATTTATTCACCTTCATCAAGAGTCCAAGTAGGATTGTCTGGAGGCTTATTTGGTGTAGAAGTTCCCTTTTTTTGGTGGCATGTTGGACAAGTATCACTTTAAATGTTGGTTTTGAGGTGGTTCTGCTAGACAATATTCATTTTATTGTATGTCCAAAATTTCAACCCTTCTGAGTATGAAATTTTATTTTTTGTAGGTCTCTGATATTTCTTCTCTTCAATGCCATAGGTCTGATAAAAATTGGATGTGCCAAGTGGATTTTATGGTAACTTCCCCGCAACTTGCTTCTTTTTGGACTTTCCAGGAGATATCCCTTGTATAGCGTGCCCCACACAAAATAATTGATATAAAATTATGAAACTCATACCTGAACTACTGCGGGCTGTCCACTATCCAATGCAACTAGTCTCACTCAATTTGGATACTCTAGGAATAATTTATGATTTTTTTACCCGAAACACTTGCTTGAGACTAGTCAAATACCCTATCTTCCACAGGGTGTATATACTAATTTGCGATGAACCAGAAGCTGAAATTGCTACCATAGATACCTTACTATTTTTTGATAATATCCTCCGAATTTCCGGGTCTGAAACGTTACAGAAAACTTTTTATAGAGAAAATTCCGCAATGACTCAATTCAGGATGATTCCAGTGTTAAAATATTGTGTAACTGCAAAGAATATTCTTATCCCCTTTTGTGGATAAAGATAAAATATATTTATTATTGATTAGATCAATCCCCTTTTGTGGATAAAGAT
>ML794989.1:191143-204383 GCA_009831015.1 Picea engelmannii | reverse complement strand
TATGTTTGCTAGCTGGTTGAAATATTGGGTTACATACTTAGACAAATTTCATTGTGTGAGGGGTGAGAATTATAGATCACCCCTGCTGTTTAGATTAGATCGTAGACGGAAAGGAATAATCTCTGCTAGATAAGTAGAGTCTCATTGCGTTTGGTAGGGGTTTCTCAGTGATTTAATGTTTAAACGTTTCTGCTTGGGTCGTATATCCCGGGCTGGTTGTAAAAGAAATATTTCTCTGCCCCTTTTTTTTTACTTCTGTTGGTGTATATGCTTGTAAAAGAATTACTTCTCTGCGTTTTTACTTCTGTTGGCGTGTATGCTTCAGCCTGGGCGCCTTCATTCTCTGTGGTGTAATTACATTGTGGGTTGGGGTTTAGGCTCCATTGCGTGTTCCAGGGCCATGCCTCATATTATTGAAATACCTTCCTTAAACCCTAGCTGCCCATCCCTGATCCGTTGCCCACGCATTGTTCGCTCTCGTTCAGTACTTCCAGTGTTCATACTCTCGGCTCACTTCCGTTCTCTGCTACGAATGTCCCAAATCGTCCATACCCTCGAGTTTCTGTTACAGCGTGTGAGTTCTAAGTCTAAACCTCGGGCTATGGCTTAGCACTGGCGACAGATAGTTCTAATTCCGGACTCCATACTCCATTTGGCAGTGACAATGCAAAAAAAAAACCCGCATTACCAGTTTACCACTATAGTCTAAACTGTACGGGCAACCCTACCCTGTGATTCCCGTTGGGCCTTGCCATCGTTGGACCTTGCTATTGTGATCTCATGCTATGCGTTGGTGGGGTTGGAAGTTCGCCTTCACCTGCGCTTCTTAACTAACGAAGTCCACTGTCCAGATATCTCTGTCTGCGTTGATTATTTATTTTTATTATGGAAGTCGATCCTTCCCTAGATAAAACGCTCTACTAGATGCCACCTTCAGACCAAAACCAAAGCTCGCGTGCCTGGCGATCGGGTCTTAAGTTGTCTGCAGAGTTTCCAATAATAGTGGGCCTAGCACAGCTAGAACGCCTGTTGTTTTCTTGACATGCTCCTACCCGCGCACTGCAGGTCAAGTCATCCCTCAGCCACGCCATGTGTTGGGTAGCGTGATGATTGTGCTTACCGAGAGAGGCCTGCGCCTTGTCTTATTAACGGTAGGTGGTCGCCAGGAACCGGTGGTTTACCGCGTGGTCATTGAATGCTAGTATGGCTTCCTCTTTTCTGTCTTTTAATTGACGATTGCCTTTAGATCCCCGCTGCCCTTTTTAAACTGCTACTGACAATCTCATCAGCGATTTCTTCAATGTACTGCGTTCTACTTTATTTGATTTTTCCAGCGAACGAAGTTTGGTATATGAATTGGTTGACAAATTGTATGAAATTACTTTTTATTTATTTAAAATTCTTTATGAATATAGAAATGGATACGTACATGTTTCTGTAGTATTCGAATTATAAAAATAATTAATGTTAAGACCTTCCACTTATACAAATAATCCTTTAATTTTAACAATTTCCAACTGTTTTCAACGAAGATCCAAAAATATATTATATAACAAACAATCCTTGCATAAAGCCTTTATGCTACGAAACTTTACCGGTAAACACAACTTTCAGGTGCGTCGACTCAACCCGTCTCGGCAAAGTTTGAGAAAAATATATATGCCATTTTCCAAATCACCGACTCAGTCAAAAATTATATCCTCGTGTTTATCTTTACTTTACGGGTAATTGAGTACTCTATAGTGTTTTTGAGGCACGTAGTTGGGTGATTGAATATTGTTTCCACTTTACGCAAGGGTATGGATCTGGTTATTTTAATTGCATTGGTAATCAATGTAAAGCAACGATAATGGATAATCTGTCTGCAACCGTATATAATCCAAGCCCTATTAAATTGCAGGGGTAATAGTGTTGATGGAGCGTTGCCTTATGGCGACCTGATTATTAATTACATGGCAACACCGAATGCAAACATGATATGAAATTTTAAACTGTAGCAGCCGTAGTGTTTAAAGAACGTTTAGATGTAATGCGACCGGGTTATTAGTTTAAATGGCAAATTCGATGCAGATATAAAATGAATATTAAAAACTGCAATTTATGGCTAAATTGGTATACTGCCTTTTAATCTGATGCCTTAAATGTGTTCCTTTATACGTTGACATGTACATATATTGACAGTTGTAATCCCTGATGTTACCTCGTTATTCCCATAATGACATTAATCATAAATGCGTGGTTATCCTTATGTAGGGACCCTAGGGTAAGGGTATCGCCATTTTAGTGGACGTGTTACTAATTTATTTAGGGTAGGATTTATTCTTGTGAATAATTAAATTGTCACGGTGATCAATATTGGGCGACTGCCATTTGATTATTTAACATTAGGCCTTTTCAAAAATTAGGTCATCAGAATGTGATTATTTAACTTTAGGCCTTTTCAAAATTAGGTATTTTAACATATGATGTTATTTTTATGGTCCTTCTAAACGTTGTCATGATTATATATTAGCAATTTTATTTATTGTTATTTTAATTATGTGCCCTTTCAAATTTGGTATTTTAATCATTGTCTCATTAACAGTGTGATATTTACATATGGTCATTCTTGACTATGATGTTTATGGTTAGGTTAAATTAGGATGTTAATTAAAATAGGATGTAAATCTTTGTTTAATTATTAAGGAGGGAATGTCCTTAAAGGTAGCTTTTCAGAAGAAGATTGATGTTCCTAATTGTTGAGTTTTAAATTATTTGAAGAAAGGATGTAATTCTTTATTTAATTGTTAAAAAGGGAATGTCTTTAAAAAGTAGCATTCCAGAAGGAGATTGATGTTTCATAATTGTTGAGTTTTAAATTATTTATAGAAGGGTGTAATTCTTTTATTTAACTATTTAAGAAGGGAATGTCCTTAAAAAGGTAGTATCTCAGAAAAAGAATGATGTTTCCTACTTGTTAAGTGTTAAAATTTTAAGGAGGGGACGTAATTCTTTTATTTAGTTATTAAGGAAGAAATTGGCTTATATTCTTGAAGGCAGGAAACTGTGATGTATTAGGTCGTTGTTGTACTGTACAAAGGTAATGTCTTCTTAATTTTTCGTCTTGGAATGTGTAAGAATAATGTTCATGGAATATAAATTAAAAGGGTAGGGTTAGGGTTGCTAACAAATAAATGTAATGTGGTTGTTATCTTAAGTTGCTGGGTGTTTTCAATGATAGGTAATGACACTGGTTCCCTACTTTCATATATTGTTGTTGTAATGCGTAAGGAGTAATGTCATGGAAATACATCAATGAAATATGTAAGGGTGAGGTCATGTCAAATTAAAATGACATGCAATGTTAGGTCATATGTCATGTAAAAGGGTAATGACATGGTTATTTATCATAAGGCTGTTGAATTTTAGTGTTATTGATGACTTATAAAATGTAAGGTACCTTGAACTAAGTACCATAAATTATCAGGCCTTAGTAATGAGGAAAGTTGTTCATTTTGTTAATGTTGAACTTGGTGGTCCATTGTCAGAACCCTGTCATGCACCTTCCATAAAGGACGTGATGTTCCTCTTACTAAGGTTATACTTGAATGTGACCAGTTGTTTGCATGGTCCGCTTGCGTCGGGCTGGACATAGACACCTCTTGTAGCTTAGTATTTATGTCTGAGAGTAATCCGGTGGAAGGAACCTAGTGTCGTATCAAGAGTCTCGGGTTGTGTAAAGGCACAGTTCCACTCTTGCGACACACTCTGAGCCGTATCAGTAGCCTCGGGATGTTTAAAGGCACAGTTCCACTACTGCAACTCTACTGTTGGATTCTTTCTTTCTGTGGCAGTACTGTACCTTACCCTTGGTGTCTTTTTCTGCTTACAGCTGCTAGTTGCACGCCTTATGTCCAGGGGCGTTTATTTCTTGTTGTCACTGTAATATGTCGGGTCGTCTTGTCTGTGTTCGTCTTACTTGCGTCTGGTTGGTTCGAGTGGTGACGTAGAGTCGAGGGGGTTGTTTCTTCTACACGCGCGCACACACTTTAAATGAAAAAAAAATAAAAATTGCACCTATTGACAGAGTTGTTGTCCTTAACCAGGAGGGTTGTTACAAGAGGCCCAAAAAATAATGATTTGTTTTCATGACAGCCTCTGTGGGGGACATCACTTCTCGAGAACCATGGCCTATAAAATTCTCAGGGCTGGTTACTACTAGCCCACTCTATTCATTGATGTTTTTGTAAAAATCAGGGCTTGTATCAAATGTCATAAGTTCTCTGGGAAGAAACAACTCAAGTCTCTTCCATTGAAGCCTATGGTGGCTTCAAGACCTTTTCAGCAGTGGGGCCTAGAATTTATTGGAGAAATTCATCCTCCTTCAAATGGTCAACGCAGGTGGATCTTAACTGCAATAGATTACTTCACCAAATGGATAAAAGCCATCCCCACAAAGAGTGCTTCTCACAAAGTAATCATTAGCTTTCTTGAATATATTATGGCAAGGTTTGGTCATCTGAACATAATCATCACTGACAATGTTGCATCCTTCAAAGATAAACCATTGGTTAGGTTTTGTGAGCAATTAGGAATTTCACTAATTCACTCTACCCCCTATTATCCCCAAGGCAATGGATTAGTAGAGTCCTCTAACAAAAGCCTGATAAAGATCATCAAAAGACTGTTAGAGGACAACAAAACATCATGGGATTCAAAGCTCAAATTTTCTCTGTGGGTTGATAGAGTTACAACAAAAAGAACTCTAGGTGTCTCTCCTTCTCAGCTTGTGTATGGGGCTGAAGCCATTTTTCCTTCTCACCTTTCTCTGCATGTAGAAAAATTATTTTAGGACTGCCAAGGAGAGCTTGACGATGTTATCAAAAGAATTCATCAACTGGTAGAATTCCAACAGACTAGAGAGCAAATGATGGACAAAGCACATGACCGACAACATAAAATCAAGCAGACTTTCGATAGGAGATTCAGAAAGGAAGATTTCCAGCTGGGAGATCTAGTGCTAAAATGGGATGCACCCAAGCAAGATAGGGGTAAGCATGGTAAATTTGAATCCTTTTGGATCAAACCTTTCAAAATCTCTGAGATATGTCATAATAAAACTTACAGATTGAATAATTTGGAGGGTGATGAAGTTTTTGGTGGCCCTGTAAATGGGCATTTTCTGAAGAAATTATTTATTTGAGTCGTGAGTGGCTCCCATGTCTTTGTAAATATTTTTTATTTTATTTTTGTTTCCGGTTTTATAAGTGACTCCATGACCCAACAGTAAGTCAATGAAGCTGCAAAATAGTTCTTAGATCCTCGTAGGGAGGACTCTATCCCCCATGGAGCCTAAATGTTATCACATATTCCTGCAGGGGGGATGTTTTTCCCTTGGTTTTGGCCTCTAAGTGACAAAAGGTGAAGAAAGGGGCTAAAAAACCACTAAATGGCACTTATCCTAAGTCCACCAGGGTTGATGTGACCGTTTGGCACGTTGTGCTAAGAGGCACGTAGATCTGGGCGACTGAGATCTATGTGCTCCAGATCGACGATCGTTGATTATATCAGGGCCCCAACATGCACGGTCGTTAAAAATTGTAGGGAGGGTCGGGAATGAAACCATGGTTTTGTGGAGGTGCTACGTGTCAGTCAGAGACACACATCGGGCCCAAAAGAGGGGAAGAATAAAACCACTTTTTAGGGCCCCGATATGCGCATGTGCATATAAGGACCTATCTCGAGTCGACAAGTGGCCTCTCTGCTCCATCGACACCTGTCCCCAAATCCATCTCTCTCTTCTGTTCATCACATCCCATGCTCCCTTATAATTTTCTCTCCCTCACACCTGCCCTCTACTCACTGTCCCACCTATCACATCTCCCCTTATCATCTCCCACCACTTGTGCTACCTCACTCCACATCACCTCCCTCCCATTACACCTCATCTCCTGCTTGTGTTGCCCCCACGCTATCCTCAATTTCCTCTTCCCATCCACGTTGTCCACCTGGCTATCTCCACGTCCGCTATTCCATGCCGAGCCCACCAATCACATCGTCAGTTTCCATCTCCGCTGTCAGGCTTCCTCACGAGCATCCGACTTAGATCTAGATGGCAGAATGTAGAGGCCACCAATTTCCAAAGGTGTAGTGTCGACTCAAGTTTTCCTCGATCCCGATGAAGAAATTATTGATATTGGTTGTTGGTGGTTGAACATCGTTTCCACCATAAATGGAAAGCCCAAGAAAGGATTGTCAGCAAGTCATCTCAGCTGCAGAGCCTTCCCACAACACGATTGCGTTTGTCAGAGCTCTCTTCCGACATGAGACTACATGCACAGTATGCCAAGAAGCATGTAGAGGTAATGCCTTCAATGCAGTGACCAAAGCACGCTTCTGAAGGGAGCAAGTGGATTTGAGTATAAATACTCAATTTTGATATTTTGTTAAGGGATGGTTGAGCTAAGCTCCCGATTTGTAAAGTTTTAATGAAGCCTCTGGTTTTCTGGTTATGCATTACCATTTGAGACTTCTTCTTTAATGACAGTCAACTTTCTTTTCATCTCTTTGCTTCTGATACTAAAGACTCGGGCATGGATGATCCAGTCAAGTTACTTTGACTGTATTGTAATGTATGTTTGATTGCAATATTGTTATGGTGTTCTAGTTTCCTGAAGTTTTTGGATTCAAGAGGATCTTGTATCTGAAGCTTTTCCTCTATAGCCTGTTGGAAGACCGGATGTCCATAGAATACCCCTTCACTTTCCTCAAGTTCTTCCACATAATCTCCCTTACTACAACTTACTGACTGGAGTTAGATCAAGACCTCACATGCTCATGTATACCAGCCCATTTTTCCGAGTTAAAGCGATATTGTCTTGAGTCTACATCCATTAGACCCCCCTTAAAATTAATCGTGACATAAAGACTGATGGGTACTTGGCTTACCTCTACTGCAATCTAAAGGTGACCTCTAGTGATAACGGTAGGTTCATATGAATCCTTGATCCAATGACTGTGATCAATTCTAGATCAATGGTCCAGATTCATTTCGGCCTTTGAGACTTTGGGTTATTCTCTTTTTCCCATTTCCCAATTCTCCCGTAGTGAGATTCCAATGAAAAATAAACCTCTAGTAACTTGGCTTCATCTAACGATCCTTATTTAACTCGAAAATATTTAACATGATCCAATGGTTGTTGGGAATTCATCTATTTGGGATCTCAAGCCTTTGGAATTGCTTATCCTATCCTTCCACTTTACTTGATCCAACAGTCGAGATATTTTCGTAAGTGTTCCTTAGATCAGACGTCTGGAATTTCTTCATGAATTTGGGCTTCGAGAATTCTAGTTCAATTCAAACTCCTTTTCACCGAAGTGGTTAGTGATGAAGTTGACCGTCTCCTTTCCTTTACTATGATCTGACGAATCCAATATCTCTACTCCAGATCAACGGTTGATGGTAGTTAAGTTAATCTGAGACTTCATAATATTTTTGGTTTATACTGTCCTTCAATTAAACTTGATCGGATGGTCGAGAATGCATCCGATGTCTCTCCTTGATCTAACAATTGATGATATTTCTTAACTTCTTTTTCCTTTGCCTTATCTCCAATGTCCTAAAACTTACACTATCCTTCCACTTGGCTTTGATCAGTGGCTCTAACTGATTTGATGGTTGTGATTACTCCTGAAAACTATCTCAATGAACAAGATTCTTCATCGATCCTTCAAAAATGATTCTTCTATGTAAGCTTTGGCTTCTTTGTTATTTCAAATGTGTCATCTCTTCTGAGCTTTTGAATCATAGGATCACTGTTGATCCTATCGTGATCAACAATGATCACGACTTACTTCTACCAAAGGGTGATCTTCCTTTTCTCTGATTACTATACATGTTTGACTCATGTTTCCATCAATGACAACACAAAATCAATAATTCCAACAATCTCCCCCTTTGTCATTGAGGGAAACATATTTTTAAAACTAAAATAAGTTCATATATTTTCTCCCCCTATCACTGATATTCTTTTCTATCTGATAGAAAATTTGTTTTCTGCTTAACTGTGTTTTACTACTTCTCTCCCCCTTTGACATCAATGAAAAAGGGTTGCTCCCCTTAAGATCAACCTCTATCTGTCTGCATGTTGCTGACCAATATGATGAACCTCGGG
Organism: Picea engelmannii; assembly: GCA_009831015.1. NCBI lineage: Eukaryota > Viridiplantae > Streptophyta > Pinopsida > Pinales > Pinaceae > Picea > Picea engelmannii. The sequence continues at coordinate 196,230 of ML794989.1, read as the reverse complement.
TAACTCCCCCTGCAATCATGATTTGCATGAAGTAGATGACTCCCCTTGTCAACATGATCTCTCTGCCTTTGAATAATCTCCTCATGTCACCTTTACAAAATTCCATGTACATCATTGTATACAACATACTATTTCCGCTGTGGATATTGTTTCTCTATTGGAACACTGCACAAATGATCCTTCAACCTGTCCATTGCTTCTCATTATTCTTTGAACATATGTATACATCTCTATCCATGATGCTTCTCTACTGTAAAATGTTCTAAATTCATCTGAGATACTTTATACTCTGCTTTCCACATGATGACAATTCTTTGTGCAATAATTAACTTTACTCATGTTCACCTATTCATTCTTTTCTACCCACATCTGTGAGTGTCCTGGTTTCTCGGCCTTTGTTATCTGATATTCTATTATTGCAACTTCATTTTTCTTCCATGTTTCATTTACTCTTCTTTTCATATTGCATGAAGCATTTCTCATTGACTGTCTCCTTGAGTCTCATTTCTCATTGATCCAATGGTTGGATTCATAGGTCTAGGTAATTGATGCTCCAATATTCACCGGAGTTGGTCAACTCTGAAGTGGTCAACATGGAAGTGATTACTCTATCTTTCCACTACGTTTAATCTAACAGTCACGTGAGAACCTGAAGGATCTTAGATCAACGACTAACGTTAGTTCGTGGCTTCACCCTTCGACACTTTGGGTAGTTGTTGTTAAGAGGAACTGGATCTCCCCGAAGGGCATACTCTCAGAGTGACATGGATTACTGACGTCACTGCTGATGTGGCACTAGCGAAGTGGATGCCATGTGTCACTTTAATTTGTGACTTACACATACCTAAAATGCCAACTGGACCTTGACACTTGTCATCATCTGACTGCGCCACGTGTCCTTGCTGACGTGGTCTTATTGACGTGGATCTCTTGATGTGTCACATGTCCTCCTCTTGGATATAATGGTCATAGGTTCATATGAATCCTTGATCCAATGACTGTGATCAATTCTGGATCAATGGTCTAGATTCATTTCTTCCTTTGGGACTTCGGTTTATTCGCTTTTTCCCATTTCCCAATTCTCCCGGAGTGAGATTCCTAGAAGAATAAACCTCGAGTAACTTGGCTTCATATAATGATCCTTCTTTAACCCAAAAATATTTAACACGATCCAACGGTTGTCGGGAATTCGAATATTCGGGTTCTTGGGCCTTTGGACTTGCTTATCCTATCCTTCCACTTTACTTGATCCAATGGTTGAGATATTTCCTGAACCGTTCCTTTGATCAGAAGGATGGAGTTTCTTCGTGAATTCGGGCTTCATGATTTCTGGTTCAATTCGAACTTATTTTCACCGAAGCGGTCAACACCGAAGTTGACCGTCTCCTTTCCTTTACTGTGATCTGAAGACTCCAATATATCCACTACAGATAAAAAATTGACGGTAGTTCGGTTAATCCGAGACTTCGGGATATTTGTGGTTTACATTGTCCTTCCACTGAACTTGATCAGATGGTTGAGAATTTATCCGATGTCTCTCCTTGATCTAACAGCTGGCAGGATTTCGTAACTTCGTTCCTCCGCCTTATCTCCAATGTCTCAAAACTTACACTATCCTTCAACTTGGCTTTGATTAATGGCTCTAACTGATCTAATGGTTGTGATTACTCTCGAAAACTATCTCAATGAACAAGATTCTTCATCGATCCTTCACAAAGGATTATTTTGTGTAGGCTATGGATTCCGTGTTATTTCAAATGCGCCATCTCTTCTAAGATTTTGAATCATAGGATTGTTGTTGATCCTCTCATGATCAACAATGATCACGACTTAATTCTGCCACAGGGTGATCTTCGTTTTATCTGATTACTGTACATGTTTGACTCATGTTGCCATCAATGAAAACACCTAATCAATAATGCCAACAATAGGATCATCTTCCATTTTCCTATGTTTGAAACACCCTATTGTTGTATCTAGATAATGCATTCTTGTTGGGATGCATTGAATTGAAGTATCATACAACTGTCGTGTTTGCATCTTGCAGTCCCTTAAAAAGGCCTGTACATATGTTATAGCAATTTGAAGAAACTATTGTGAACAAGTTTGAAAACTAAAAGTATCATTCCAATGATGTAGTGGATTCTATTTGTCATGTGAAAAGGATTTCCCATGCAAAGGTTATTGTTATATGCTATATTATATTGACTCACTGACACTAGATTTATCCTTGGGGAATTTGGGGACATATGTTACCTGAATTTTGACCCATCAACCATTTTGACTTTTTATTAGGTTATGGGCACCATTGATTTGCAAGTTTGTGTAGAGAATGGAGATTTCCTAAATTTAGTTGAGAACAATATAATTTATATCTATGTTTCACATGGATGTGTACCCCCAAAAAAACCCTAGTACCCACTGTTCTAGTGTTTCAACAACCAAGGAATGTCCAGGGAGATTTATGAATTGGTTGGGGATGGTTGGGGCATACCTGATCCATTCCAGGCATATTTCTGGGACGTTTAGGGTTTGACCCAATGCCCCTTGAAAATTTTGGAGATTCTAGGTTGTCTCTCATGCTAGGTAGTGATTACACATAAACAAAAAGTCTAATCTCTTTCCAACCCCCTCAATGGTTACATTTATTTGAACATTTATCATTTATCATGGATGGAAAAAATGTTCAAAGCCAATCTGAAGGAAATGAAAATCCCTTGTTGATGTTTGTGACACTAGTCAATGATGGATCGAGGTTTACAGAGCATGGATGTGAAAAATTGTGGCCACTATTTTAAAGGAAACTTCCAAAGAGAATATCATCATCTATTGGTCATCCTTAGTCTGACATCAAGTCATGCTCCTATTCAAGTGAACGAAATACTAAAATTGCTCGGGCTTTAGAAGCTCATAGCTTTAGAATATAATTAACAAAATTTAAATTTTATTAATTTAGAGTTTAGACTATGTAGTATGACTCATGAGTCATGAACTATCTATCTATCTTGTTCTGATTTCGTAACTTGTTGGAGTTTAAATTTTTGGACCTTGGGCATGTCTATTGACATTAATGATTGGGAAATATCATATATGCGACTATTCCTTATTATACTAAGATATATGAATTTCATTTTTATATTTTGTAATTTCATATTTCATATTTTATATTTTATATTTTATATTTTATATTTTATATTTATGTATTAAACTAGTTCTATTTCAATGTTTCATTAGTTATTTCCCCAACCTGCTGTCCCCTGGAAATTTTGGAGGAGTGATCTAGCCATTCTGGATTATATATATATATATATATATATATAATTTCAATCCCGATCCTGCTGTCCCTTGAAAATTTTGGAGGAGTGCTCTACCCATTCTGGACACTCGTTACCAATCCCTACCATCCCCTTGTTCCGAAAACAAGTACAAACATAACTTTACATACATAGGATATCTCATGATGAGATAATTTCAATTTTTTTTCCCTTGATAAGTTGAACAACCGACTAGGACATGGGGATAATTATTGTCCCTCAAAGCAATGCAACATAGCTTTACAATATGAATGGGATATCTCATGATGAGATATAACTTGAATTTATGTTTTTTCCCTTGAAGATAAGTTGGACAACACACTATAGTCTAGGACACGAGGATAATTATTGTCCCTCACAATTGGGAATATCAATTATGTTATAATTAATACATATCACCCATTATAGGATGCATATGTAATGCTCATTCTCTACCACAAAACATCCCTTGACATTGTGAATATGACTAAACTAATGGTTTGATAGTTTCTTGAATGCTGATAAAATATATTTTTCTATAGAACTGCATTCCTTTCAATGCCCATGCGGTGCACAATGTTGAGAAATGTATCCCGAGCAATATTTTTTTGCATCGGCTTCAACATGAACATGCAATAAGTAGTTCGAGACATTTCTTTGGTGACCACCTTGGAAAGGTGATCACTAATTCTACCTTGTAATTTCACTTGAAAACTAAAAATTAAAAGTGAAAGTCTTATGTTTTTAAGTCAATTATTCTTGAGATTCTAAATGAAATGTTCTAGAAGTTCTATAACATTAGTGTCTTAGATTAGGATTTAATCTTATCCATACATCATTGAGATAGGTGGCAGCTAAGATTGGAGATTAGTTGCTAGGATTGATGAGATTAATTATCTTCTCTCAAAGCATAAATATGACAAGATAGGATAGGTTAGTCATATACATGAGAAAAAAAAAGAGATATGGAAGAGGTCAAAGTACATTCAAGAAGATGAGTAGATAGCTAAAGTTACCAACAAGCACAATAGGCTATACAGGTTGTACCATTGTTGTAATAATCATTTTTTCATGCATAGGCCGCACATGTTAAAGTAAAATATCAGATTATAATGGTCAATTAGATATTAGAGATAGGCATTAATAAAGTCATTTGGACTTTAGGTTATTTTATGCTTTATTTCACTTTAGTGTGGTCTATCACACATTTATAAAGAGGATTGACTCAACTAGCTTGTAACTCTTTATAAAGCTTTTGTTTTTTCATTATCAATGCAATTTTGGTTCTCTTTATGTGTTCTTGTTATCATCATATGGTATCAGAGCCTAGAATTCTTGAAGTCGTATCAAGATTCCTAGGGCTTTGAAAGACAAGGTTTCCACTCTTGCAACTTCAATAATTTTGAAGCCATATCAAGAGTCTCAGGGCTTTGAAAGAAAAATTTTCCACTCATGCAATTTCAATAGTTTTGAAGCCATATCAAGAGTTTCAGGCCTTTTAAAGACAATGTTTCCACTCTTGCGACTTCAACAGTTTCGAAGATATATCAAGCGTCTCAATCCTTTGAAAGACAAGGTTTTCACTCTCCAGTCTTCAACAATCTAGGTGCCATGGAGTGTGTGCGAGCATGAATACCTAGGGATTGTTGTTGACATAGACATATTGAAGGATCACTAGTGTGACACATCAAAGAGCCAAAAAGGTTTTGGGTCATTTGAAGTGAGGATCAATTTAAAGGATTTTGGAGCAGATTTAGTTTGTTCTTGCCTATATTGATGCCCAAATTTGCATAT
>ML794989.1:99205-162429 GCA_009831015.1 Picea engelmannii | reverse complement strand
GAAATGAACAATAGTATAAGAGTTACACCAATACACCACAATACACCATGCACAATATATGAGAAATAATCAATAGTTATTGTTCAAGGGAAGTAATGAATTCCAAAGGTAGATACAACTTCCAAATGTAAAGGGAGGGATAATCCTTCAAGAGGAAGATACAATCCTCCAATATCAAGAGAGATTTGAACTCTCCATCCTTGCCCATTCCTTACACCCAAGAATATATGAGAGATAATAAAACTTTACATTAAATCATCATCATCAACCAATCATCACATAAAACCTGATAATGCTTCTTGATACTTCTTCAATTTCTGCAATTCTTCAATTCTTGGAGTACTTTGATCCTATAGATAACATTACTCAATGTATTCTCTAAAACTCCTCCAAGTTTCACTCCTTGAATCCTCCTCAAAAAGAAGTTATAGAAAGAATGGTAGACTTTATTCAATTCTAGTTTATTCAGGAGAGTGAACTTCCACAGAATTCCCCACGCTCAATATTTAACATCCGATTCAGAAAATCACACACAAGAAACTACAGTCTGTACTATTTCCAATGAAATTTTTCCCACGTCTTTTGGATTCTCGATGAATAATTTATGACTGTTTTACCCGAAAAACTTGTTTATTGACTAGCTTCAGGACTGGTCACAAACCTTATTTTCCACAGAGTGTATCTCCATAATTATAGTGAATCAAGAGCTGAAATTTTTACCACAGGTACCTTGATATGTCTTCTCAATACCATAGCAATTTCAACATCTGAATCATTCTAGAAAAAAATTTATAGAAAAAATGGTAAGATAACCTGAAAATAACATACTTTAGAACACATCACCAAAAGACTTCATCCTCCCTTGAAATTCGGCCTTCTTTACTTCTGATTTCCTCTAAAATTCAACTTATATCAAATGAATGTATAATTATGTCTATTTATACAATTTATGTCACTTCCTTTTAAAATTAGGGCCGACCTAACACTTTCTTATTTTGTAATTCTTTTCTTTAATTATCTTCAGGGCCTACATGTACTTCTTCAATTCACTTTGTCATCTTCAAAAATTCATTTCTCCTCAACCATGAGGATCCACGTGACGTTCCACATACCACCGGAAACAACATGATGTATACTATCCATCCATGGGTGTTTTATATGCATGTTCATTTTCCTTCATGTCCAAATACCTTCAACAATATTGCGGTCCAAAACCCATGACTAGGGTTGACATCAATGACAACAACCAATCTTCCAACATGTAGTTGGTATCTTGTTAGGACCTGGAAAATATTCATGGTATCAGAGCTTGGTGGTTTATTTTCGATGAGTTTTGGACAACATATTAGTGGACTGTTTTATAAATCTTTTGGGAATATTTTGTGGACAACCATTAACAGTGTTTTGTGACAGTTAGTTGGAATATTTTTGTGGAGTGTTGTAGAGAAGTTTGTGGACATTTTCGCCAATCTCTTTTCACACGTACGTGGTAGGAGTGAGGCTTATTTTTCACGACCTCTTTTCACACCTATATTTCTAGGAGTGAGGTCGATGTTGGTTTTCCTCTTTTCACACCTGTACTAAGAGGAGTGAGGCAACATTCCTTTGCAGTTTCAACATCAGTTTGAGTGCATTCAACAGTGATGTAAGAATATCAGATGCATGTGGAGGATATAATAGTTGGAGCTAACAACTAGTCACCTTGGAAGGTCATGATCATCTTTGTCTTAGAGGGCCTTGAACTATGGGATATAGTTGAGGTGGTTGTTCCTGTTCCCCCTGTTACTGCTCCCATATTGTTAGCAGAGTTCAGGAAGAGGAACACCAAGGAAAAGAGGATGATATGTGATGTAGTGCGGGATCACATCAATCCCCACTTGACTGGGAAAGCTTATGCATTTGATATGTGGGCATCTCTATGCAAGATTTATGAGAGCTCTAATGAGAACTGAAAGATGGTTTTGCATGATCGACTTAGGGAAATTTGTATTCTCCAGGATGAGTCGATTACTTCTTTCCTTGGCTGATACACCTAGATTAGAGATGAGCTTGGGGTCGTTGGAGAGGTCGTGGACCCAAATTCTATGGTGAGGACAACCTTAAACAACTTCACCAAACCATGGGGTCCATTCATTCATGGCATTGTTTCTATAGAGGTCAAGCCCACTTGGGAGAGGATGTGGGATGATTTTGTTCAAGAGGAGACTAGACTTGTAGCAGAGGATTCTAGACAACAATAGACAATGCAGGGTGATGATGATCTTTCTCTTCAGAAAAAGGGAAAGAAGAAGACCAGTCAAGGAGGTTGGCAGGGTCCCAAGTTTGGGGCCCCACCATAGGGAGGAGAGAGAAGCAGTGGGAAAAAGAGAGACATGAGCTCAGTGAGATTCTTTGCTTGTAGGGAGATGGGTCACTATGCAGGACAATGTCCCAAGAAAAAGAAGTTGCAGGATGTTTTAGCAGCGACAACAAAGGAGCTTGATTTCGATGAACACTTTGTGAGAGAGTGTGCATTCATGACTACTTTATCTATCGTTACACCATCCAACAAAATGTGGGGCGATATATTTGAGGAGGACCTACTGACTCATAATAGTGATTCAGAGGGAGCTCTGACTTAGTTTTTTTGGACACCATCATCAAGGGTGACTTGTCCACCCAGGACAACTTCAGTTTCATAGTTGTCGAGATAGAGAGTTGGTGTAGGGGATTCATAGAATCAGAGATTGATGAGGAGGAGTGACAGGGCATCACGGAGGCTTGAGCCTCACTTGGCTATGGAGATGGGTAGATTATATTTTGGTTCCACCTCAGGTGGAAGCTGCTTGGAGAGAGGCCAAGTTGAGGATCTTGGTGAGATGCCAAGATCCTAATACTCTTGGTGAGATACCAAGAGGGGATACTCTTGGTGAGATTCCAAGAGAGTGACTCTTGGTGAGATGCCAAGAGTAGTGAGCATTAGTGAGATGCCATGAGGTAGAAATCCTTGGTGGGAGACCAAGGTGGAGATATTTGGTTTGATACCAAGATCTAAGTGATCTTGGATAGGCGGAGAGACACTTCCATATATAGATCACATAGATTGAGAAGAGCTATGTCAAACTACTTTCATTGATCAAGGTAATACCATACTCACCAAGTATTTTCTAGTAGGCAACCATGTCCACTGCAGGGATGAGATTGGGGGTGAAGGGCACTTTCCTTGGTAAGAGGGAGTGTTGAGATTTGGGTACCTTGGAAAGTGGTTCCCTTGTGTTTGTGAGCTTCTAAACACATGTGGGAAATAATTTGTACCTTGTATCATGTACTTTATGTATAATTTCACTTTGACTTAGGAGATCTAAGTCAAATGTGAAATTTGGTTATTTTTATCCTAATTTGACAATTAATTCACTTTGTGGGTGAATTAAGGGACATAAAGTGAAACTATGGAAACTTAAGTAAAGTGGGTTTTGAGTTGAGATTTACTTGAGATGATCTCAACCATTGAATTAGGATGAGATGAGTTGATCCCATCCACTCATTTATTAGGTTTCCTTATGCATCCTTAAGGAGGGAACAAGGGAAAATGAGAGGCTCAATTGTTCACTTGTTCACCTTGAGAGTTTGGTGAGAAGTAGAGAAGTGAGAATTCAAAGGAGAGATAAACAATCTTGGGTGAACATGTTCATGGAGGACGCAAGGCTAGTTGGAGCCTTAATTATTTTTGTTGAGTGTATTTTCTAGGAGGAGGGAACACTTGAGGAAGAGAGCGCAAGGCTAGCAGGTAGAATTTGGAGTGGAGCTTCCTTCGATCTGACTTGTGGGTTGTTGAGAGTGCATGCAAAGGGAATTTTGTGTGCAAGGGTTCTTCAATGAGCAAAGGGAATTTTGTGTGCAAGGGTTCTTCAATGAGCAAAGGGAATTTTGTGTGTAAGGGTTCTTCAATCAATAAAGGGAAAGAGCAAGGGCGCAAGGATCTTTAGGCATAGTCAAGGAAGGAGGGGGCACACTCTTCTAGGGGCACATATCCCAAGGAACCATTGAAAATATTGTGAGGAGATTGAAAAGTATCAGGTTCCTTTGTATTTATCTTCCTTGTTGTATTTAATGCTTGAAGAACACCATATATATACATTCATCTCAAACTGTTTTTCCTCGGGGGGGGTGGGGGGGTGGGGGTTTATCCAAGGTCATATTGACAAAAAATACCTGTGTTCATTTTCATGTATGCTAGTGTTTAGAACAACATTATTTCAGCTCTAAAATATCTATAGGTGTGTTATAGAGATTATGGTATGCATGTGTGACAAAAATACATGCTAGAGCACCTTAATGGCCTATGTAATCATAACAGAACAACAAATAAGTTACTGAACAATTTGTTGTTATAAAACAACAACAAAACCTTGTTTGATAGCTGAAACTTAGAGCCAACTTGAGGTCAAAGACAAACCTAGTTGGCAGCTTGTTAGGACCTGGAAAATATTCAGTCAATACTAGCAAGACGAAAGTCGTATTTTTCTCTATCAAAAGAAAACAAAAACATAATCAACATAAGTTATACTTTGAAGGAAACACTCTTGAAGAAGTGGCAGATTACAAATACCTCGGAATTGACTTCAAAAAAAATCTAAGTTGGGAAGGTTGCAAAAAAAAAAGAACTTTGGGAGGTTGGAAAGCGATCTATGCTTTCCAAAATATGTGCAGAGAGGTAGAGCTATGGGATTGGAAGACTATGCAAACTCTCTTTGGGATTTTAGTGATCCTGATGGTTCTTTATGGTTGTGAAGTGTGGGCCAACAATACATCTGAATTAAAGTGGAAGCAAATTGAGAAGATTAAAAAATGCTTGATTACAAACAAGTTTAAAATTAAAAGTTTAGTTCCTAATGATATCATGCTGAGTGAAATGGGGGTTTCTCCTATTGACACAATTGCTATGGTACACCTCATAAGATATCTAAAAAAATTGAGCAAATGGAATATGGTCGGTGGCCTAAGGTCATCTTCAACGACATATTGTGCAAAATAAAGAAGACGTGGATGTCGCAAAATATTAAATGTCTTAGTAAATGGGATATTCACTTGAACAGGTTCCCTAGGAATAGTAAAAAGATAAAGGATTTTGTTATTGATAGGTTCCACAAGAGAACCTAGGATAAAGAGATAGGGAGAAAGAAAGAATATTATATTGAAGAGTTTAAACCCACTTACAATCATCATAAAAAATCCCATATAGGGGCCCATATATCTTGGAGAGCCAAAATACTTATTTCCCAATTAAGAACCAATTCCTATTAACTCTGTTGTGAAACTGAGCGTTGGAAAAGACCAAAGGAAGCTTGGGAAGAAAGGGTGTGTATTTTTGCACCTCCAGAAAAGTGGAAAAAAAAAATAAAAAATTTTAGAGTGTGAATCTTTTGAATACAACATGGAAAACTATGTAAGTATATTGAAAGCTAGCTCTTGGAAAAATTTATTCAACGAGGGGACAATGGAGAAATTGGGAGAGATCATCATCAATCTGAACAAGAAAAGGGTTGAAATGAAAAAATAAGTGTTTGAGGCGGTTTGTCCCATAGGCTATTATTTGCCTCGTGGATGTTAAAATAATATCTTTCTTCTGATCTCATCGACACAGGGATAACTATCACTGATGCCACGTTGGATCAAGCAAAGAGATATGAAAAGGAATTAGCGGATGCACTAAAGGATCTAGACCATCTGCACCACTTGGCAAAATATTAACCAAGATTCAATGCAGGCTACAATTTTTCTAAAGAGTGAGTTCCAAGATGCATATGCAAAGNGTGTATGGCCGATTATCAAGAAGATACCCTTATGGCATTGGCAACCTGTAAGGACGTGTAGAGATGGTATGAAAAGGCATACCAAGCTGTAGAACGAATTGACTACATCAACATAGTGCAGAAGGGCCGAGACGTAGAGGAGCATGGTATTCGAGTGCTGATGGATAGAAACATCTTCTGGATCAGGAAATAAGCTGAATATTGGGTAAGGATGGACTAGGAACCTCAACAAAAAATATAGAAGAGGTGGGTCGAGTGCAAAAGAAGCTGGGAAAAGATGAATCGGGAGATGAAATACATTGGCCTCCCATATTTTGGCTCACACGAAGACTTCGTCGACTTGCATGACATAGTCAAATGACATGCAAAACAAGACTCAACATGGGGAGTGGAGATCACACAGGTGAAAAGCATGACACTGGGTCAAATACAAAATTTTATGGAACATCCAATCAAGGCTCGTGTAGTTCTGCAATGTTTAAGTACTAAAGTCATCAAATATAGAGAACGAGAAGTAGAAGTGAAAGAAACCCTTTCGGCCCCGATGGACCAACACAAATTCCCATATGCTAACACATGCGATGATCTCTTTGTCAAGTGGTCAAAATACGATAAGAGTCATCCACTCTAGTAGAACCACGAAATGTTTTCCAGATAAAAAAGAGATCAAGCATCACGTGGAAATATTTTGTTTTACTTAACACAAACTTGTAGCAACTATTTTTAGTGAGTGATTCTTTATAAATAAGGGGATTGACCTTTTAGGAAGGGTTGATGGTTTTGGGAAAATGACCCTCTTTTTGAGAATTGTAAAGAACTATTTTTTAGCAACCTTAATTGAGAAGTTATGTTTAGAACCAGAGACAAAATTTTGTTTTTCATCAAAGGAATTATGTGATTGGATTGAGGAGGAATTTCTTCCAACTTTTATTTCAGTATTTGATGTTGTAACGAGTAAGAGTTTCTAAATCTATTGATAAGCTATCCATTTCACTATTTAGTAGGTCTTTTTTTCTTAATGATGAAAATCAAATCATTGTGTTAATGTGTGATTGATGGTAGTGCTAAGGAAACTATTTTTCTTGCACTCATATTATTGCATGTGTATTTTCTTTCAATAATTGTATCTTAGTCATTGTTGAAATACCGACAAGTTAATGTATTATTACTAGAATTGTAATAGGTGTGAATATCATTGTCTGCATGCTTGAGCACTAGGGTTATCCCAGGCTCAAACTTGTTCAGTAGTTAAGAATCCATTCTATCATTTGGTTTATACCATAACACCTCATTTTATCAGACTCATCTAATAAACAAAAGACAAAAAGAAAACATTTAATATGAAGGAGGAACTTTCACAGAAAGATATCCTGTCAATAACTAAGTAAAGCCCATCGATAAATTATCCAGATCGAAAGATATGGAGAACCATTCCACCCATCAAACACTGCAGAGTCTAATTGGACCTCTTAGGCGGGTTTGGTTCCTACTGTTGAGTTAAAGGGATCTCAGACCCCTTAACAAAATTGGCGCTAGAAGGAGGGCTTGATGAATGAATGGCTAACAATATTTCTGATTATATATTTTGCATAGCCTACATATTCAAAATAGCCCACATGCATGGCTAGTCATTCTCAAGACAAACCGCATATAGAGAGTACTCCCGAAATGAGTAACTCACCCCAGCACGAGGAAGAACACCTATTTTTTGAAATACCTTACGCTCTTCCCCACGAGGAGTTGAACCAATTCAGAAGAATCACAAGAGCTTACACTCGACAAATTGGATCGTTACCCTTAGCCCTGTTACTTCTTCGTAGAAAACAAGTAAGTAGACTAGCGGTCGATACCCTCGACTAAGGTTTTTTTCACACAGTAGAAGACCTGATAGATTTTTCCCTCACTGAGATTGAACAACCCCTTAATATGATCCCTGAAACACCATCCAATAACTACTTAGAGCTTGACGATTTAGAATCTGACGAGGAAGGGTTTAACTCACATCACTCAGTTTCATAATTAGACGACATGGAGGATAATAACGATAATAATGAAGAATGGGGAAATCCACCTCCAAATAATCAACCTTGGTTGTCTAGAGATGCTCTAGAAATCCTAGGACGGGTACATAACCTCCCTCAACATCCAAAAAAATTACTTCCCAAATTCGACCCTGAAACCTATGGATTGTCTGAAGACCATATTAAAAAATTCATACTAGCCATTAGACTGATGAATGTACAACATGAGGACATAGTGTGTAGGCATTTTCTCTATACCTTTGAGAATTCAACCTCGACTTGGTATTTTAACTTTCCCGTGGGGTCCATAACTAGTTGGACAAAGTTTCAAAAATATTTCTTTGACAAATTTGCAGAAGAAACCACCACATGAGATGTAATGGTTGAACTATTCGCCACCACCATGAGTTCAGAGGAGAAGGTTAAAGACTTCAATCAACAGTTTACCACTATCCTGAACAAATTTCAACCTGATTCTAAACCAACTCAGGAGTTGTAAATTGACGTATATGCTAATGCTCTCCCTATTTCCATTTCCATGTTTGTAAAAAGGGACGCCAAACATACTCTAGATGAAAATTTCGAGGAAGCCAAAATGATTTAATTCCAAATGAAGGGATGCATAGAGGGCCATGTCTCACTAGTTAAGAAGGAAGTTCAACCTCCACCTAGGATAAGACTTCTGTTGACTAAACCCCCGGAAAAACAAATAGAACAAGGTCCCAAAAAGGGAAGTGGGGACATAGAATACCTACAACGAATGATAAATAAACTATCAAATGAAATATTATACATGAAAAAAAGTAATGGGGAAAGAAACCAAGGTCAAAGGCCCTATAAACCTTTTTTTAAAAGAAACTAAGATTTCAAGGAAATTGAACCTCCCCCAACCAACTTAAACATCGACCTGGGTAATGTAGTATCTGACTCTTTTTATACGTACCATCAAGAGAAACATTTTGAAAGAGATTGTCCCCAATGGGTGCATGCTATGAATTTAATGGCTAGTCGTTTCCTAGATGGAGTTTCTCTTACTGAACAATCAAGCGGCTCATCGGTGAACATCGTTGATCAAGAGGAAGTTGAGCCATCGGAAGAAACACCAATGTTTTTATGGGATCCTGACTTTCCGATACCTCTCGATAATGTATTTGAAGTTCATAAAACACCCATTGAAGTTTTGGCGGTGAAAACACGAAGTAAGGGTCAACCGGTCTCAAATGAACTTATCACTATCCAATCTTCGAGAGGAAAACGAACAACTGATCACTCAAAAGCACCTTTGGTTTCCCACAGAAATCCTATAAGAATACATACAAGAGAGTCACCCAAGATGGACTACAACATAGTAGAATATTTACAGAAGTTGAAGGCTAATGTGTCGGTCATGGACATGTGTAGAATTCCCCATCAAAAGGACTTTCTGTTACATGACTTAAGGTCAATAGAATCCCCTATAAAAAACATTGACCCAGGTGAGGTGCCATCCCCCATATATCTAAAGAAAAAACCAAATGTAAATGATTTCTCTATAGACAAAAGAGGAAAGCCTTTTGTCCCACCTTTCCTTTTAATGTTTGAAGTCTTCAACAAAAACCAACATAATTGTTTAGTTGATTCAAGGGAATCCTCCAATGTCATGCCATTTTCAATCTGTAAGAAATTGGACGCAATTCCACTCAAAAGTGATAAACACGTTATACAACCAAAAAAGACTCAGGTAAAAGGTAATTGTGAACTTAAGGATGTCATGATCAGAATGGATACACACCCGAAATTGTTCAAGTAATTGACATCATTGTCGTAGGTATCCCAAAAGCTTGTTGACTGCTACTTAGTCGAGATTGGTCCGAGAAATTGAATGGATACTTTAGAAAGGATTGGGATCACCTATGGTTTCCCCTAAAGGGACATACCAACATGATTAGTATTTATAGGAAAATATATCTCAAACATACAATCACCGATCTATAAGCCTTCAACAAACACTCGTCGACAGATTTCCCCATGCTAGAAAATTACTCCTGCGATTCTGATTTCATAAATTTCCCTCCATCTCTCATTTGAGGTGCCTCTCACCCAAAACTACGAAATGAATTTTCAAATGAATCTACTGGAAACAAAAGAAGAAAGCATGTTCTGCCAAGAACCTCTGTTGGAAACAACAGACAAGGTATATGGCAATGAGGAAATAACTAGGCATGAAGAAGTTGCTAAATTTCGCTCACAAGTTTGGAGGCTATACTTTGATGGATATAAATCACAAGAAGGGTCAGGAGCAATATGCATCCTCATTGACCCAAAGGGGAAGCATAATTTCCTATGTTGTAGACTAGAATTTGAATGCACCAATAACACTGCTGAGTATGAAGCTCTAGTTCAGGGACTAAAGAAAGCCATAGACTTAAACATTAAAGAACTAAAATTTTTTGGGGACTTTGAAATTATCGTTAGGAAAGTGAATAATACTATACATTTCAATTCACCCCACTTGAGAAATTACCAACAAGGGGTGCATAGGTAATAGAACATTTTGAGGCCTTGAATATTACTGATGTTCCCAGGACAAAGAATACTCTTGCAGATTCCCTAGCTACTGCAGCCTCTAGGTTATCCCCTTTATAATTCTATGAAGCCTCCAGGTTCACCGTGGAACTACTCTACAAACCATCAATACCCAACAATATTTCTAATTGGAAGGTTTTTGAAGGAGATGAACAAATTGTAGATTTTCTAACCAATCAAGAGAATTTTAAAGATCTGGCTATTGATGATGAGGTATTCCAAGAGAAACTGGAAGAAAATGATTTCCACAAACATGAGGGTGGAACATATCACTCTAATAATAAACCAAGGTTTCACATGATACCGAAAGGGGTAGCCAATTTGGAGAACCTTTTCAACCCGAGGGAAATATTTAAAGGGTCAAAGAACACAAAGACATGGAGTTCATGTCCCATATACGAGACTATAAAACAAGGAACCCCATAAAACCCTAAGAATGTAAATATAGGAAAAATAATGTCTAAAGAAGACAAGAAAACTTGTCTCAA
The DNA here is from genome assembly GCA_009831015.1 of Picea engelmannii. Classification (NCBI taxonomy): domain Eukaryota; kingdom Viridiplantae; phylum Streptophyta; class Pinopsida; order Pinales; family Pinaceae; genus Picea; species Picea engelmannii. The sequence goes on along the minus strand of ML794989.1, from coordinate 151,563 downwards.
ATTGTTTAGAGAATATCAAGATATCTTTGCATGGTCCTACCGATAATTGAAAAATTATGACACTCACATTATTCAACACACAATCCCATTAAAATCCAGAGTAAAAACCTTCCAACAAAATCTCTAGAAGTACCATCCATCTCTGGAACCCCTCATGTATCAAGAGTTAAAGAAATTACTAGATGCTGAGATTATCTTTCAGGTTAGGCACTCTGTCTGGGTAGCAAATTTGGTTCCTGTCAGGAAATATTCTGGGGAGATCCACCTGTGTGTAGATTTTAGAAACCTTAACAGAGCACCAGAAAAGGATAACTACCCAATCCCACCCATGGAACAAATCTTGCAGACTGTGTCTAGTTCTGAGATTTTCTCACTTCTAGATGGGTTGTCAGGGTATAACCATGTTCTAGTTTCAGAGGAATACCGATTGAAAACTACCTTCTGAACCAAGTGGGGAACTTTTTCTTATAAACAAATTCCCTTTGCGTTGATTAATGTAGTAGCAACCTTCCAAAGGTCCTGTTATCACCGATATCTAGGGATAACTAGGAGATCATGTCTCGAGGCCCACAGGTCCTAGACATGAAGTACCAAGAGCAGGATTGACCTAAGCATGGCCCTGGAGGGCCCATTCTTCTTCTTCTTCACCAAACTTGTCTTGTCAGCAACAACAGCTTCCATCACCATTGGCTTGGACTTGCATCGGAGAGGACTCTTGCTCCATGAGGTAATTGGTCCAAGGTATCATGTTATGTGTCATGTTTGATCATTAGAACCCTCTTATATCTGCATTAGGTTCCTTTCATTTTTGATAACTGCTTGGATCTTACACTAATCCACTTGACCATTGTTGGGGTGATTGACGGGGTGACTTAGAAAGCTTGTATTCATGGGTTTTGATTAGCCACCAAGGGGGATTTGCAGAGCCATCGTTCACTCCCACCATTCTATCATTTAACATATTATCTCCCACACATCTATCCCATTCCCCTAGTTCGACCATTAGGATGACCTTTTTGAGGGTTACACTTTGTCTTGTGGGAAGAAGAGGCTAAAGGCCTAGGGGGTAAAAGCAGCTGGTAAACAATAAAAGCTATAAGAAATGAAACCTAGAGATGCTTTGCCCAGGGATCCCCGAGAAGGCAATAAAAGGCCTCTCGATAAGAAACTAAAGGGACCCTAAGAAAAATAATAAAATAATACCTAACAAAGAGGATGGGAGGTCTCATCATGAGCTGACCCATTATGTTCATAGGTATCCAGTAGTATGACATTTCCACTATCTGGTCACCACGCCAGGGCAGTGACCTTTGGTTGCATGGCCAAGGGAAAGGGGGTCTCATCATGAGCCAACCTTATCATTTCTATGAAGATACCAGTGGGTAACATTGTCAGCTCTGGTCACCATGCCAAAGCAGTGTCCTCTGGTCAGACGTTGAAGTAAAAAAGAAAGAAAATCAATAAATAAAAAATAAAGGCAATAAAGGGGCTTGGAAAAAGTGCATCCATGATGGGTACAACTCACCTCCTATAGAGGTACCCACGGACAACACCTACCCCTGGTCTTACTATGACTGGACATCCCTAAGACCATACCACTTCGTATACATGGCTTGAATGATCCTCTGAGGAAACTTTCCTTTTCTTGTGGGTATTAACCCAATAGGTTATTCTGTTGGTTTCTTCATCTTTGTATAGTAGATATGTGTAATGTCTTTGAGCTCTTAGACGATATGCTAGGGATTTCATGCATGTATTTGATAAATTTAATGATGAAATGTGATTGACATTGCTATGATCCCGAGGATTGACGAGCCCATGGAGGGTGTAGTTTTTGATGTGCAGGACCATACCCGGTGGACAGGTACTAGTGGACGGGTACACATGGCGATATGATTAGCTTGGACCTCCATGGGGCTGAAGAGCCCATTAGATGGTTGCTGGGATGGCAGAGATAGGACAACATTGTGATGAGCCTTTTCCCAAAGAACACAGAAGGACGTTCCACCAGGACACCTTAGCAGAGCCCGGCCTAGGGGGGATCACCCACTGCAGATGGGACGATTGATTTTGATGGACAGGACGTCACCTGAGGCAGCTGGACATTTTTCTAGAGCATGTGGCAGTGTGCTGGGGTCATTTGGCACCTGTGACAGCTTGGAGGAGCCCTAGAAGGGCCAACGTTCTGCTCCTTGGATGCTGAGCTTGCCCAAAAAGGGCCAACGTCTCCCTCAGAGGGGCCTGACGTCTCCCTTTTGAGCTCATATTGTGACATTTTTAGCATTTAATGTGAAAAACAGTGTAATATTGTTAGTCAGCCTTGTCGGCTATTTTAATGACCTATTTTCTAAATAAAGGTCATTTGGATGATATAAATAGAGGACGTTGCCTCTCATTTTTACAATAACAGAACTCACTCTCTTGTGAGAGATACATTTTTGTCTTTTGTCTTGGTATTATTTCTCTTGGAAGTGAGGCACAACTCTTGTGGAGGATTGTTCTTGGCATGTTATGGTGTTCTCTTTCATTGGAAGGTTTACAACTAGGGTTTGATAATCTCTCTTCATGATTTGTAAGTGTATTTCTCATGCAAAACTTCTTAATTGAATGGTTGTAGGTTAAATCTCTTGCATTTGTTATTACATTGATATTATATTGCTTAATCTTGAAACCCTAGGTAGCAAGCACACAAGTAGATCCTTGCTACATGTCCCCATGATTGAGAACTTGTTTTAGCCATTGATTAAGGAGGATATAGCCTAGCCATTGCTACACTAGTTACCCTTTTTCTGAGTTAGCTTTTAAACATAAGTTGAAGAAATAAGACGTTCTAGGCCTAGTTAAATCTACACCTAGGGTTTTGACTTTGAGGGTTTGAAGGGCCTTTCTCTTGCAACACTTTTCACCCTTAGATTTATGTCTTGAAGCTAGTCATTTTTCCAAGGATATCCAAAGAAAGAGAGAGGAGCATGAGGCCTTGCTTAAGCAACATCAGAATGAGCCTCCTCCCCTTAGGGTTTTGACTCTAGGGGCCTGCCATTGCAGCACCATAGAGCCTAACTCTCTTGTCTTTAGATTTAGATCCTCCTGAGACCTTGCCCTTGTTTCTGACTCCATAATACCCTAAGGCACTAGTCTATCTCTCCAACATTGAGCTTGTGGTGCCAAAACAACTTTTTCAAAACTCTTAAATTTGAAACCCTAACTAACCCTAACGTCTACTAACCCTAGATCAATGATGGCGTCATGCCTTATTTGAGCCTTTGGTTGATAGGAAACATTGTGGCTTAGTCATGTGATGATAGACATTGATGTATTGATAAATTTTATTGGCCTATTTGCAAAACATTGATCTCTTTGTCTATAAAAACTAACCCTAGAACAAGGCTAACGTCACCTCTAATATAGTGACGCAACAACCTTTGCATGTGAGAATTTAATGATATTTAATGCATTGTGTTAATTCAAGGATTGATTATCTACATTGATGCTATATCATTTCCAGTGTTTATTGAGAAGTAATATTATAAGCCATTGTCATCATTGCAATCATTGACTTCGTCAATAATTACTGTTATTCATGCTCATGTATATTAAATATTGATAGTCATTGACAAATGAAGTATTAACCACTATTTGCACGTATTAGTTTTATTATTGCCTTGTCTCGCAAACAGGTGCTTCTTCTGTGGTATTTCTTCATTCTTGACTATCTTCTTGGCGGTAATCTGTGAAGGGAAAACTCACCTTGATATTTTAAGCCTTTTCCTTTCAGAACCCCAGATTACCAGGGACGTCTCCCTTGGGTTTAGCCACCCTAAATAGAAATAGCCCCCCATCGAGGTGACAGTGGGTGGGGAAGCTCCTGTTACGCCAGTTTGATCCTTACCTTCCAGCTACTTGACCTAGACTACAAACTGAGTGATAACATTTTGGTGTTGTTGACGGGGAACACTGAGTCAATCTTCCTCAATGACAAAACCTTTGGTAAGCCTTGCCTCAGAGACCTTTTCTTACAAGCTTACCTGGCGACTCCACTACTTTTTTTTCCCCCTATTCTTTGGTAGTTTCATGAAAACTATCTGGTGACTCCATTGATTTTTCTTAGCGTGCCATATTACCTTCTGTGATATTTTCAAGTTATGGGATCATGGAATACTGGGAACAAATGTATCCAAGTATTGATTTCAGAAGTTTTCAAGGATACCCAAATTACTTTGATAATAAATGGCTAGACAACTCTCCAACGTTTTTGGGCCTCCCAGCTCCTCACATAGTAAATTTTTTGGAGCATTTGAGCGAGATAAAGTTGGGAGGAGAGGATGCTCTTATAAATTTATTTTTTCTCACCCTGCCATCCTACTTACAAAAACGTTTTAAGAGTTGTTGCAAGGACAGGGGTATATCATCCTTCATACACCTCATCAGTAAGTTTATCGAACTTACTATGCCAGATTGCCAAATGTATGAATATGTCCTTCAAAACCTCATAGTAACCTTACACCACAAAGGATTCACCACTGAGATTGTAGAATATCTCAGAAGGGCTTATCATGATCAATACCAAGAATCCTCTAATATAAGAGACGAGGTTTATGAATACCATTATCAACCCCTTGAAGAGGAGCAAGACCTCTCCCATAATCCAATAGAATGCAACGAAGATATAACCAGAAATGTGAATTGTGAGGATGAAGCTCCAATAATTGCTCCTCAGTCTGATGAAGCTCTCCAAGATCCTGTCACTCCTGCACAAGATGAAGAGAATGAGGTAAGTCATTTTGATTCTTTTGATGATACCTTTTTCTATGACTCAGAGAATGAAGAAGAAGTGGAACCCTTGGACGATCTAGATCCCCTATGTCTCAAGACTGAAGATGTAGAGGCAGATATTCCACCTGATGATGCTATCCAAATACTTGAAGCTCTTGCACAGGAAGGATTAAGCGAGGTACATTGTTCCCCCTTCCAAGTTTTAAATGATTCTTTGCCTTGTGACACAGAGAATGGAGAAGTATTGGATGTTTTGACTCCTCCATGTTAGGATATTGATACTGACATAGCTAATTTCGACGAGTTCATACATGTTGGGAGACGTAGGTGGGATGCATGTAGTTATGATACATATCCCATCTATGACGTAAAATGTCATCTTCAGACGTTGCCCTTGCAATTACCACAACAGGTTACTTTTGACTAGTGGCAACAAGGAGATGAGGTTTTTACCCATACCATCCAAAGGACCAAGGATGACCCAGTACCCTGTGATTTTCGTTCATACCTTAAGGACTTTGATGACTGTTCTTCTGATCATTTGGACTTATTTTGTGAAGATGATTGTCAATCACCTATCTGCTCAAATTTTGATACAAGTGAGAACATTGTTTGCCTAAGGAAAGTCTCTCATGGCTCTTCACTCCAGCCACCTGTTGTTACTTTACCGTGCCTATCCATTAAAGGTGTGCTTGGGAAGTATATTTTTAATGTTGAGTTTCCCTTTAGGCAAACCCTGAACTCCAAGGGTTGGTTGGGTACTGTGTGTTTCAGTTAGTTTTTCAACTTTCCCTTTTTAGTTTTCCAGTCGTCTGCTAGACCCTTGTCAATCCCTTCTTTGACATTAGGGCATGAGGATGCCCTATGTAGCTAGTTTGCAGGCCCTTTGAATCAATTTTCTGAACCTTGCTCTCCTCATGACCTTTCCTTGAAGTGGATTGAGCACTTTCCTCAGAGATGGACTTGGTAGGATTTTATCCCTCCCACCTGCCTCCATGGGTAAGATTATGACCTTTCCGATGATATGATATACATTGTAACTCATGACATTTTTTTGCTTGACTTATCACTATTTTGGTTTATGATGAAGCACAAAGGCAGGTATCAAGGAATGTTGTTGGGTTGGCTTCATTGGTTGTTTGACTACACCAACATGCAGCCAGTAGGTAAGTATAGGTAAGAGTTTCATTCTCTATCTGCATTTATGATTACCTTATGTATATACGTATTATTTTGCGGGGTGGCAATACCACCCCACCTTTTGTCGCTGATTCTTTCTTGTCAAGTGTGAGCAAGTCTACAGGTTTATGCCAGACATTGTTGAGTTTCTCATGCGCTCTATGGTGAGAACATGTCCCCGAGTTGGAGCCAGATGTTATCCTCGATATCTAGGGATAACTAGGAGATCATGTCTCGAGGCCCACAGGTCCTAGACATGAAGTACCGAGAGCAGGATTGACCTAAGCATGGCCCTAGAGGGCCCATTCTTCTTCTTCTTCGCCAGACTTGTCCTGTCATCAGCAACAACTTCCATCACCATCGGCTTGGACTTGCATCGGAGAGGACTCTTGCTCCATGAGGTAATTGGTCCAAGGTATCATGGTATGTGTCATGTTTGATCATTATAACCCTCTTATATCTGCATTAGGTTCCTTTCATTTCTGATAACTGCTTGGATCTTACACTAATCCACTTGACCATTGTTGGGGTGATTGACGGGGTGACTTAGCAAGCTTGTATTCATGGGTTTTTGTTAGCCACCAAGGGGGATTTGCAGAGCCATCGTCCACTCCCACCATTCTATCATTTTACATCTTATCTCCCACACATCTATCCCATTCCCCTTGTTCGGCCATTAGGATGACCTTTTGAGGGTTACACTTTGTCTTGTGGGAAGAAGGGGCTAAAGGCCCAGGGGGTAAAAGCAGTTGGTAAAAGATAAAATCTATGAGAAATGAAACCTAGATATGCTTCGCCCAGGGATCCCCGAGAAGGCAATAAAAGGCCTCTCGATAAGAAACTAAAGGGACCCTAAGAAAAGTAATAAAATAAGACCTAACCAAGAGGATGGGAGGTCTCATCATGAGTTGACCCATTATGTTCATAGGTATCCAACAGTATGACATTGCCACTATCTGGTCACCATGCCAGGGCAGTGATCTTTGGTTGCATGGCCAAGGGAAAGGGGGTCTCATCACGAGCCAACCTTATCATTTCTGTGAAGATACTAGTGGGTAACACTGTCATCTTTGGTCACCACGCCAAGGCAGTGTCCTCTGGTCAGACCTTGAAGTAAAAAAGAAAGAAAAGCAATAAATAAAAAATAAAGGCAATAAAGGGGCTTGGAAAAAGTGCATCCATGATGGGTACAACTCACCTCCTACAGAGGCACCCACGGACAAAACCTACCCCTAGTCTTACTATGACTGGACATCCCTAAGACCATACCACTTTGTATACATGGCTTGAATGATCCTCTGAGGAAAATTTCTTTTTCTTGTGGGTATTAGCCCAATAGGTTATTCTGTTGGTTTCTTCAGCTTTCTATAGTAGATATGTGTAATGTCTTTGAGCTCTTAGACGATATGATAGGGATTTCATGCATGTATTTGATAAATTTAATAATGAAATGTGATTGACATTGCTATGATATTGAGGACTGATGAGCCCATGGAGGGCGTAGTTTTTGATGTGCAGGACCATACCCAGTGGACAGGTACCAGTGGACCAATACACATGGGGATATGATTAGCTTGGACCTCCATGGGGCTGAAGAGCCCATCAGATGGTTGTTGGGATGGTAGAGACATGACAACATTGTGATGAGCCTTTGCACAAAGAAGACAGAAGGACGTTCCACCAGGAAAGCTTGGCAGAGCCCAACCTAGGGGGGATCACCCACTGCAGATGGGACGATTGCTTTTGATGGATAGGACATCACCTGAGGTAGCTGGACATTTTTCTGGAGCGTGTGGCAGTGTGTTGGGGTCATTTGGCACGTGTGACAGCTTTGAGGAGCCCTAGAAGGGCCAATGTTCTACTCCTTGGATGCTGAGCTTGCCCAAAAAGGGCCAACGTCTCCCACAGAGGGGCCTGACATCTCCATTTTGAGCTCATATTGTGACATTTTTAGCATTTAATGTGAAAAACAATGTAATATTGTTAGTCAGCCTTGTCAGTTTTTTTAATGACCTATTTTCTAATTAAAGGTCATTTGGATGATATAAATAGAGGACGTTGCCTCTCATTTTTACAATAACAGAACTCACTCTCTTGTGAGAGATACATTTTTGTCTTTTGTCTTGGTATTATTTCTCTTGGAAGTGAGGCGCAACTCTTGTGGAGGATTGTTCTTGGCATGTTATGGTGTTCTCTTTCATTGGAAGGTTTACAACTAGGGTTTGATAAGCTCTCTTCATGATTTGTAAGTGTATTTCTCATGCAAAACTTCTTAATTGAATGGTTGTAGGTTAAATCTCTTGCATTTGTTATTACATTGATATTATATTGCTTAATCTTGAAACCCTAGGTAGCAAGCACACAAGTAGGTCCTTGCTACATGTCCCCATGATTGAGAACTTGTTTTAGCCACTGATTAAGGAGGATATAGCCTATCCACTGCTACACTAGTTCCCCTTTTTCTGAGTTAGCTTTTAAACATAAGTTGAAGAAAGAAGATGTCCTAGGCCTAGTTAAATCTACACCTAGGGTTTTGACTTTTAGGGTTTGAAGGGCCTTGCTCTTGCAACACTTTTCACCCTTAGATTTATGTCTTGAAGCTAGCCCTTTTTCCAAGGATATCCAAAGAAAGAGGGAGGAGCATGAGGCCTTGCTTAAGCAACACCGGAATGAACCTCCTCCCCTTAGGGTTTTGACTCTAGGGCCCTGCCATTGCAACACCATAGAGCCTAAATCTCTTGTCTTTAGATTTAGATCCTCCCGAGACCTTTCCCTTGTTTCTGACTCCATAATACCCTAAGGCACTAGTCTATCTCTCCAATGTTGAGCTTGTGGTGCCAAAACAACTTTTTCAAAACTCTTAAATTTGAAACCCTAACTAACCCTAACATATACTAACCCTAGAACAATGATGACGTCATGCCTTATTTGAGCCTTTGGTTGATAGGAAACATTGTGGCTTAGTCATCTAATGATAGACATTGATGTATTGATAAATTTTATTGGCCTATTTGCAAAATGTTGATCTCTTTGTCTATAAAAACTAACCCTAGAACAAGGCTGACGTCACCTCTAGTATAGTGACACAACAACCTTTGCATGTGAGCATTTAATGATATTTAATGCATTGTGTTAATTCAAGGATTGATTATCTACATTGATGCTATATCATTTCCAATGTTTATTGAGAAGTAATATTATAAGCCATTGTCATCATTGAAATCATTGACTTCATCAATAATTACTGATATTCATGCTCATGTATATTAAATGTTGATAGTCATTGACAAATGAAGTATTAACCACTATTTGCACGTATTAGTTTTATTGTTGCCTTGTCTCGCAAACAAGTGCTTCTTCTGTGGTATTTCTTCATTCTTGACTATCTTCTTGGCGGTAATCTGTGAAGGGAAAACTCACCTTGATATTTTAAGCCTTTGCCTTTCAGAACCCCAGATTACCAGGGACGTCTCCCTTGGGTTTAGCCACCCTAAATAGAAAGAGCCCCCCATCAAGGTGACAGTGGGTGGGGAAGCTCCTGTTACACCAGTTTGATCCTTACCTTCTAGCTACTTGACCTAGACTACAAACTGAGCGATAATAGGGCCATGGACGTATATTTTAGGGGATTGATTAAAAAATGTGTAGTAGTATATTTGGACAATGTGACTTTGTATTCAAAGGGAAGAAAAGACCACATCCAACATCTAACCCAGATATTTGAAAGGTGTAGGAAATATGGAATATATTTAAACCCTAAGAAAGCTATCTTTGGTGTTGAGGAAGGGAAACTACTAGGTCATATTATATCTCAAGCAGGAATTCGTATAGACCTATAACGAATAAAGGCAATATCTCAACTTCCCTTACCCCGTAACAAAAACGCTATGCAATTCTTCTTCGGAAAAATTAATTTTGTGAGAAAGTTCATGCCTGATTTCGCTGAAACTGTCAAAACCTTACAAAAAATGATCTGGAAGGATGCATATTTTAAGTGGGATGCTGAGCGAAAAGATTCTTTTAACAATATCAAGACTGCAATATCTCAAGCTCCGGTGCTGCAAAGTCCCGACTTTAGTATATATTTTTTCCTCTATTACTTTCAGCTCTTGTTGAGTCCCTGTTTTGAAATGTATAATACCCTATCTTACATTGTATCTGAGCCTTTTTGCCTATGTTATAAGACTATATTTGACTATTTCCTCTCAAACACATACCTAATAGCCTTGTTCATGTTCACAAGAGGTAATTGATGATTTGAAGCATGTTTGTTTAACTTTCTTGAAATAATTCGACTAAAGTGTTTTATTTTGTATAGTCCTAATGGTTTGATTTATGAGCAACCTATTCGGTACTTGTGCTATTCTAGTACTACTATTCATTGTGCAATCCAGTACCAAATCCATTCCAGTACCGAAGGCAGTTTTGATCCAGTACCATTTACTCCAAATCTATTCCGGTACCAAGTCATGCGTTATTCCGGTACTATGTGCTCCACGCCCATTTCGGTACTCAGATTCGCGACTGTGTATATTCCAGTATCAAACCTCTGTTTCCAGAATGCACCAGTTGGACTAGTATGATGGTGAATATTTCAAGAAGACAGTTGAGTAGAAGCTCCCAAATCATCTTTCTATATTATGAGAGACTCCATCGCTCATGCACTTCGTGTCATGAGGATGAAGTCGATTCCTAGCTGAAATACAATGTAAATATCAATTGTAAAATCTCTCAAACTGTTTAATGCTTATCTATAGATATTGATAGTGTCAGCTTACCTTATATAAGGAATGTTGTATAGGTGATAGGTGTGTGGATAATAAGGAATGTAATGAAGTATGCTATTAGAACCAGATGATACATATCGTTTTTATGCATGAAGTAAAGAACTGTTGATCCAATTTACTAGTTGAATTAATGCAACATATATTTTATGTCAATTCCTGAATGTGAGTGAAAAGATTTAGTCTGTCACTTTCTTAAGAGGTTCCTTGTTGGTTCGGCAAGGGCCCACCGCCCCAACTAAGGTAAACCTCCTTGTATACGTTCTGTGTGTTTGTGTGAATATTTTACAGCAATGTGTGTGTGATTTATCTTTAATTTATTTTCAGAGTTCAACATTGAGTTAATAATTTTTGGATTGGTGTGAATAATTAGGTGCTAGATCGAATATATATTTCATTCTCAAATGTTGGAGATGGTCATTTAATTATTTGAAGCATGGGACTGATATCTTAAGTTTATGATTGTAGTAGATTTAGTATATCAAGGAACCAGTTGACTTTATACCTCATCTTCATGCTCTGTAATGAAGTCTCTTAGTTATACTGAATATTCCTTGTACTGGTTTGTTTGAATTACATGAATCTGGAGTTGATTTTGATTTCAAGAGTGATTAGAGTTGATTTTTATTTACTGTTTTGATTGCTATAAGAGACAAGCTTCTTAAGTTCATCCCTTTAATTCATGAGCCCGAAATGAACAAACATGTTTCTCTAGGATATAATCTCTTTGATTGGATATTTGTTTAAGTTCCATTATCAGTTTTCTCTTCTAAGTTCAAGGGTGTTTGAAGTATTTAGAAATCTTCGAAACAAAGTCTTTTATGTTATTAGTTATTTCCTATACGCAATAGACTTAGGTAGGTTACCTGTTCTCGACACATATAGTGTAACAACTCTTTTGATTACGAATCCCAGATTGACATTTAAATGAGTGTAAGATATCTATTGAACATATTTATACACCAACACCTCCGACCAATCCTTAGCTACAATATTGATCCAGAAGGATGATGATAACAATGAGGCACTAGTATTATTCATGAGCACTAATCTCCAAGGAGCCGAATTGAATTACCACGCTATAGAAAAACATTCTTATGCGGTGTACAAAGTAGTAAAACATTTCAGATCTTACATCCTAAAAAATCACACCAAAGTCATTATGCCTCACCCCACAATATGATCCCTATTCACTCAACAAGAGATGGGGGAAAGAAGGGGAAATTGGATGGAAGTTGTCCAAGAATTTGATCTAGATATATAACCTGCCAAATTAGTAAAGGGACAAGGATTGTGTAAGCTCGCCGCAGAAGCCTGAGATCGAATAAATTAAGACCCCGGGTGGGAGAATGAATTAGAATTATGGTGTAGTGAAGATTTATACATTCCCCCAGGGACAAAGTCTTGGTATGGAAAATTGATTTACCTCCTCCATCATGGGATTGGCCCAGAAAACCTAAACCCTAAGGAAGGGAGATCTCTCAAACTAAAATCTACATAATATCGCCTTGTAAATTCATTACTTTTTCGTGAAAATTATGATGGAGTAATTTTGAGATGTCTCGAACGTGAAGATGTAGAAAAGGTTATGAGGGAGCTCCATGATGGTCCTACAGGTGGAAAATTTGCAGGGAATACCACGACTCAAAAAATATTAAGAGACGATTATTACTGGCCTACTCTATTTAGGGAAAATAGGTGAGAGCCTTTAAGACAAGCATGATGGAACCACAACCTTATAACCCCTAGCTTGTAATACAGGGTGACAGTTCGACACCAGGTAGGGTAGACCATGATGTTGAGGAGAAGAGGTTTCTTACTGGCTAGTAACCAACACCAAGAACACGCAGGGGCATAACCCTTGTGTTTTTCCCCAAAAGTCGAATAATGTTGATATAAATGCAAAGCCCATGTACTATCAACCAACCCTAAAGAAAGCTTCTTGGCATAATAGCCACCCATAACCAACTATGCAAATACCAATAACATAAAATGATCCCACGACTAGGTGGAAAATGATATGCAGTGACCAAAAGGTGGTTCAAATCATACACAACAACCCCATAGCACCAAATACAACTGGGTGTGGTTAAAATGACTGTGAGGAGAAAACCAACAAGGCCAAACATATGAAACCCTCCAACAAAAACCCATAAATACAACTGAGAGCCATCACGACATCCACCACACAGAATAACCAATGAAATCGCGACTTCAACCATCAATTTTTCTATTTGCAAATAACACACAGTCATTTGAGAGAAAACACCATTCATTTACACAGTTTCCATCCTCAAGAAAAACAAAGACCAATACATTACCGAGCTAATGTTCATTTCATATACAGAGTGAATTCATGGAGGGGTGAAAAAAACATACATGTAACCAAATGGCCTTAAAAATGCGAGCTTGGTCAAGCAATTCCTTCCACACCTGAATCTTGGAGTTTAACCACAACAAAAACCAAATAAAAAATAACCTTTCTAGGGTGACGACCAATGCGAGAAGTATGGAGTGACATGCATTTACTGCACGTCGCTTCCATCCTCTATCTCATTCAATTACGTAGTACACACCAACCAACCAACCATTAATCCATGCCATTAATCCATGCATCAAACCTTGCACACATTGCTTGCCAATTGCGCCACCTGATCCATATTAACCATTGAAAAAACCATACTATAAAATATATCACATGTGCCCCATATAACTCATTAAAATCGTATAGCCACTAACATTGTTAGTTAGGACTAACATTAATTTATTTCAACTTAATTTGCATATAGCATAGTATAGCATAATTCTATTTTCTTGGATTTATTCCATATTTATTTTGTCTCGTGTTATAAATAACACATGTCTTGTGCAAGTGTAACATGTGGTGAATCATGGCTAAAATAGAAATGTAACAATAGTGAACATAAGCCATTCATAACATGGAATTTAGAGCTTAGAGTAACGAAATAAACACATAAAATCCATTATCTACCATTATGTTGTAATAAAACCAATATTTTATGATCAATCATGTAGAACCCTATAACCAGTGTCGAACAACAACATAATTATCAAATAAGAACCTTATCTGATCCTCCAAACTACAAGGGGGTCCCACCTACTAGTATTATATATCATTATCTTAGTTTAAATAATAGGCTTAAGCAATACTTTGTGGGTGAAATACGCGTTGCGATTTTTATTGTCAACAAATTGGTGACTCTGCAGGGAAATATGTTTCCAATAGATTAAGAACTCAGAACACATGGTTTCGCAGACCAAGAACAACAGATAAAGAATATATGACCAGAATGATTATGCCACAGGGGGAAGTGAACTGATTTAATGGAAAAATGACCGAGAATTTGGGAATAACTCATGAAAAATGTTAAGTATGAGGGGGTTTATCCTTGTATTCATAATCATTCAACTAGAGTTTACTCTTACTTCAAGGAGAAAAATTTATGGACTTTCTCTTTTAACTCTCAAATGGATGAAGAAATGGAAAGCAAAAGCGAGAGATAACCACTTTCTTTATAAGACAATAGTGAAAGCAGATAATAAATTCAAGTATGCTTTCAGGGGGAACATTGTAACAACTATGTAAGCTTGATTTTTATTTACTAACAATATCTTGTAGGAGTGTCACTATGGTAGAATTGATCCAACATCTTATTCTTGACGAAAATCAACTAAAAGATGAAAAACAATAAAAATCATGACAAAAATGAGATTACAAAATTTAAAATAGCAGAAAATAAAATGATAGAATGTAAAAGCAACAAGAAGCTATTAAAAAGGAAAGAATAAATCAAACTACTGTAAAATTAGAAATGAAAAACAATGGAAAAATGAAAGCATAACTAGACTATTAATATACAGAAAATCCAAACAACGTTAAAACTTTTCAAGTTGGTTCCACGTAATGTTTTAAGTGAGAACCATTAGTGCTGTAGGAAAACAACCGCTCTTGTAAATCCTTTAAAATGTAAGAGTTAGTACCCAGGACAAAAGCGATTTTGAAAGGACCCAACCATAAATTTTGAGACTTTGAGACAATTGATAGTACTTTAGAGTACATGATTAGATCATCAAGATAAACATGAATAATTTTATCAATTAAATCGTCAAAAATTATTTACATAGATATTTTAAAAGTGGTACTCTTAACAGATAAGACATAAGGCATATGTTTGTAAGTCAAGGTACCCCAATGAGTAATAATTGTGGTTTTGTATGCATCTACCCTTTTCATATTGATTTGATTGTAACCAGAAAAACTGTCAAGTAAGGGCATCATCTGTGACCTTGCAACTTGCCGCAGAATCATTTCCATGTTAGGGAGAGGAAAGTGATCTTTCATAATAGTCTGATTGAATGTGTGAAAATCAACGAAAAATATAATATGATCAGTGAATTTACTGAAAAGGAACCAATTTGGAAACCCATTTAGGGTACTTGATCGGAAAGATAATTCCAGCCTTCAAGAATTTTTCCAACTCCCTTTGAATAGTTGCTTCCAGTGCAGGGTTGATAGGTCCTTGTTTCTGTCTAACTGGTTTTATGCCTTCCTTGATGAGGTTTGCATGCTGTATAATACCAGGATCAAAACCACGAAGATACTCATAAGACCAAGCAAAAACATCTTGAAATTCACCAAGTATCTTGGCAAATTTCATTTTCTCTTCATCAGAACATTGGGCACCTATTTTAACATTATTTGGAGACTCTGGTGTCCCAATGTTCAAGGATATGGTTTCACCCACCTTCCTTTTTGACTCCTCTTATTTCTGTTTCTCTTTATTACCTACATCACTCGATGAAAACAAACTCTCTAGGGGAGTCAAGCCCTTAGGAATATTGTTATATTCTATGGATATAATTTCCTTGGGTTTATAAGGTTCATTTTGAATGAAAGCATAGATGCTCTCATCGCTAGGGAAGACCTGCCAAGATTCTATATTGTCAGGGATATGTGGATGATATAGATATTTAAAAGTACAATCAGGTATGTGTGGCAGAAGTTGTCGATTAGGAGAGGCTGGAAAAACAACTAACCAATCAACCATTGAGTTCAATTCCCTCTTAACATGAGTGATGTTAAAATATAATAGGTTCAAGATAAGTTCCCAAACAATTTGGGTGTATCGTTTCATCAACTTGTTTCTAGGAGAGTATATCTTGCGTACAAGGTTCACAACAAGCTCGAAATCTCCAAAAACTGAAAGGTGACCACAACCAATATTATAGGCATTTTCAATGCCTAATAATAAAATCTTCTAATTCAATGACATTATTTGTGCAAGCTAACTCCAACCTGTAAGAAAAGTTATGAATTTTCCCCACAAGAGAGTACAATATTATGCCAGCTCCGTTACCTTCACTAGAGAATGAACCATCAAAGTGCATGTGCCACATACCATCATCTAAATCGATTTGTTCCAAGGGGATGTTATCCTCCTTAGCAAATATGGAATACACCCCTAGGTCCTCTTTGATATAGTTCACATTAGGTTGTGGAACACTTTCTATGTATGGTGAAATCCTTCCCTCTCTAAGGACTATAATGTTTTTACCATTCCAAGGAACAAATAAGTGTGTCCTGTCAAGTGATAGGTATCCACCCTTCAAAGCTTGCCAATATCTTCCTAAGATGATTGAGTAATTTCTTACTGACATATCAATTACCTGAATACTAAGGGTTGTCCTTATTTTATGGTGTGCGCACAAAACTAAGGTCACATCTTTAATCTCACCTATGGTCGTTTTTTGTAGACTATTATAAGAGAGAATGCTTTTGGTGTTTTCATTTTTACAAGAGAAGCCTAGCTCTTCCATAATAATCTTCGACATCACACTTGGGCCCGAACTGCCATCAATGAGGCAACAATGGGCGATCTTATCCATAATATTTATAGAAATATAAAAAGGGGGATTTGTTTACAAGGTATCTAAAGTTATGTACATCGACTTTATTTATAGACGAATCCTCTTCATTTACCTCTTCAGAGAGGTTGGCTACAACGAAATCTTTTCCCTCCACAAATTGTTTTAGATGCCTCTATTGTTCAAGGACAACAACCATGTCCAGAAGGGTGGCATCTGCTTTGATGTTGGCCAAATGATTTAGAATATTGTATTTGGAAGAGGGGAGAGGGGAATTTGTTCCTTGACTATCAAGAACCTTAAGAACCTGAACCGTAGTAGCTGGTGAGGATCAACTTGGGATGTAAGAATTGCAAGGAGGATCATATTTTCCTTTGAGAGCGTAGGATGTGTTCCTAGTATTGATGATCATGGCATCTTATGGATCTGCAAAATATAGGACAACGATGGTAGTTTATGGTCTTTTACCAAATATCTTATCTCTGGCGCTCTTCCTTACCTCACATTTGGCTTCCTCGTGGTGTTCCTCGCAAAAGTTACACCAACTTCGAGGCATGATAGCTTTAGGCTAAAAATTATTTTCAATTGGATTTCTAAAGGAGGGTGTAGAAGTGGATGAATCTCCAGGGGTGAAAAGGGAGACATTTCCCTTTCGCTCATAAGATATCATACAATTATTCATATATTGTACTAGTTGTAAGAGGGTGGGCATGTATGTTTGTTTAATCGATTCTCTCTGAGGAAGACCCATTCTTTCAAGCTATTCTTCATACTCTAAACAAGTATGTAGAGAAGAACCAAGGTTATAAAAATATGGGGAAGGTAATGCACTGTAGTAATGAATGAAAGTGGCTTGGTTTTGAGGATGAATGAGTTTAGGTATTTGATTGTATAACTTAGTGAAACATAATTTGAAGGATTTTATGGTCTCACCATTCTTATACGAGATGTTATTTGATGTCAACACCCTCAGCCTCCACAACCCACAGGTCGGAAGGTCCACGTCAACACAGGATCTTTCCTTTTCACCGGCTCGAAGAAATCTAAATGACTCTTCTATTCCCTATCAGAAAATATGCACCCACAACAAACTCTCACGGGATCCCCTCTTTACACTTGGGAGATCGGATTTCGCAACTTCACGAATTCAGTGATCAAACGTTGGTCTCTTGAATCCTTGAAACCCGAAATCAGTCAATGCTGACCTTTCCTTTTCCTTTTTGGGATTTTCCTTATCACGGTTTCGACGATCCCCGTTGTCGAGAAACTCGTCTCCTCAACTCCCGAATCCTGATTTGCCAAAACTTCGATACACTTGCGAGCTTTGACCTTCAACGCCACTTCACTTCTATCGGGACTTTGGACTTCACGATATCGTGAATCCTAATGCAAATGTTTCGGGACTTCACCCCATGAAACTCTGAAATGGTCAACGGAATTTGACTTCATGTTAATAGTACACCACCTGTCCACTCGTTGACTCCTCCATGGCCCACACAAATCCTCTTAGCTTTCAGGACTTCGCGATTTGGAATATCACGATTCCCGTTGCAAATGTTTATGGAACTTCAACCTACAAAATCCCGATATGGAACCCGCGTGTAAATCCAACGGATCTTGTGGCTTGGATCTGTGGTCCTACTCCTCCTGAGCTTGGAACCTTTCGGAATACTCACCGTATCTCCCCTGCTCCTCCGTGAGATCTAACAGCTCACGAAAATTCGCAAATTCTCTTCAGAGAATTTCGACTGTTCGTTCTTCCCTCTGAGAACCTCTGCACAACTAACCAAGGTGTTTCTCTCCGCGGAACGCATCCTCCTGTGGTCCGACGTCGCTATGCCTTCTTACAAATTCCAAGGCACTTAGCTTCGGCCTTCCTTCGACTACTTCGAGGGCCCAATTCCTTCTGAACTATTCCCAACTTCAAGTATTTCAGAAAACTCTTGCATGCACTCCTTGCGACAACCTTCAAGAACTTCCAAGTGTTGAAATCCTTCGACTCTGCGCACGCCTGCAGCAACAATATCCAAATGCTTCACTCAGGTCCACAACCCTGAGACTTCACTCGACCTGCACACTCCTTGCACGACTCTTGTGCCTGACTACACTTCTGTGGAATTGAGAACAAAATCTCTCTATCCTGAGATTCCAGAGACAAATCTCTGAACCTTTTTTCAACGCACTCCTTGCGGACACTTCAACTGCACTCCTTGCAGAAACTCTTTCTTAGATAGAGAAACAATTGAAACTCATTCCATTACCCTCTCCTCTCAGATTTTAGACATTCAACAAGAAATCATTCATACATAGCATAAAAGCAATTGCATGATAGAAAGAGTAAAAACATTCATGAGCATAACATTCAAATATGCATACACAGAGAATATATGGAAACCATGAGTCTGAATCACAACTTTCTTGTATTAATTCATAACTTTTGTACATGGAGTCTGCTACAAAGCTCTCTGCTTCTCTTCTATTCTCATAATCATGTTCTCATAATAATGTTACAAATGCACAAGGAGGGTGTATATATCCCGTTTCCCTCTTGCACTCTAAAACTATCTAATCTAACATTTAATTCTATCTGCTTGCATTAACTACTATAAATGACTTCTACCTACTAAGGATGAGAGTGAATCACTCAAGTTCCGTTACATTATACAAGTGCGCCTTCATTTAATGGCTTCATTTAAGATCACACAATAACTTCAAGGTGATTTCAAAATTTGTGCTGGGCGCTTTTCCAGTTGTCCGTTGTCTCCACGCTGGCTCGCTTGATGTTGGCGATGTTCCTGCATCATACTTCCTTGCTTGAAAATTTTCATGGGCTCCTATCCATGAGCTCACGCACGGTGTGTCCATACCTTTGTATCTCTACTTCATTCTCCCAACTGGAATCTTCAACTAGATGGCCCTTCTACTTGACCAAATATTCTAAGTATTCCCTTCACCTAGTCTTTCTACTCACCCTTTTGTCCAGTATGTGCTCCATCTGCGGCTTTTCTGCAACTGGCATCTACTTTCGCCATTTAACCTCTGGCTATTCATTTTCTATCGCTTCTTCCTCAGCCTTATATGGGTACAAATCTGAGATGTTGAATATTGGAGAAATTCCAATCCCATCGGGTAATTCAATCTCGTAAGCATTTTCCCCAAATTTCTTCAAGACCTTACATGGTCCGATTTTCTTCATCTTCAGTTTGTTATATGTCCCTCTTGGGAACCTTTCCTTTCTCAAATGTGCCAGAATCAAGTCACCAACCTCAAACTGAAGTTGTCTCTTGTGTTGATCGACTCTACGCTTGCACTCCTGGCTCGAACTATGTAAACGCTCCTTCACCCAGCTATGAAATTCCTTCATCGCCTCTGCGAATTCTTCTGCACTAGCGCTCCTAGTTTCATTTTGTTCTGAATCCCTTAATTTAGAAATTCCTCTCGGCTGCATGACATAGATGATATGAAATGGACTCCGCCCTGTGCTCCTATTAACTGAGTCATTATACGCAAACTCTGCCTATGCTAATATGTTGTCCCACTGGCTATGGTGTTCTGTCACCAAGCTCCTCAGCAAGTCTCCCAGACTTCTGTTCACTACTTTTGTTTGTCCATCCATCTAAGGATGATAAGATCAACTAAATGACAAGTTAGTTCCCAGCTTCTTCCATAAGGTCCTCCAAAATTTCCCTATGAACTTAGTGTCTCGATCCGAAACTATACTTCTTGGTAAGCCATGAAATCGAATGACCTCTTTGAAAAACAGATTCGCAATGTGAGTTGTGTCACTGGTTTTTTGACATGGGATAAAGTGTGCCATCTTGGAAAATCTATCCACCACCACAAAGATTAAATCAAAACCTCTTTGTGTTCTTGGCAACCCCAATACAAAATCCATGCTAATTGCATCCCATGACCTTTCTGGTATGGGAAATGGTTGATAAAACCCTGCATTCTGTCTCCTTCCCGTCGAATGCTGGCAAATTCTGCATCTGTCCATGAATCTCTTGACATCTGCTTGCATTCCTGGCCAAAAATATAACTCATTCAATTTTGAAAACATCTTGTCGTGACCAAAGTGCCCTGCCAATCCTCCACTATGTTTCTCCTTCAACAGATTCTCCCTCATGGAACATTTCAAGATACACAGTTGATTACCTCTAAATAGTAATCCTTCCTGGATCATGTACTCTATCCATTGGCTTCTATCCCTGAGAATTGGATTCTTAGTTGCTTCATACGCCTCCTTAAAATCCTGATCATCGACGTACATGTTCCTGAGATCATCAAAACCCAACGTTTTGACCTTGAACTCCTGCAACAACAAACACTTCCTACTCAAAGCATCAACAACTTTGTTAGCAGTACCCAAAATATGTTTAATCACAAAAGTGAAATTCTGCATGTACTCGACCCATTTGACATGTCTTTGATTCAACTTTTCCTGTTGAGTCACAAATTGCAATGCATGATTGTCACTTTACAATACAAACTCCTTCGGGATCAAGTAATGTCTCCATTTCTTTAATGCCTGGATAATAGCATAGAACTCCTTACCATAAGTGGATTATTTCACTTTCGCTTCATTCATCTTCTCACTGAAGTATGCTATTGGCTTGTCTTCCTGACTCAAGACTGCCCCTATTGCAAATCTACTTGCATCACATTTCACTTGAAATGTTTTTCGGAAATCCGACAACACCAAAACTGGTTGTTCCGTAATCTTCCTCTTCAACAGATTAAAACTCTTCTCAGCCTCTTATGTCCAGTGAAAATACTTGTGTCTTTTCTTCACTATATCCATCATTGTTGCACTAATTCCACTGAAATTCCTGATGAACTTTTGGTAGAAACTAGCCAGTCCGTTAAAACTTCTCACCTCAAAAACATTCTTTGGTGATGGCCAATTCTTGATTACCTCCACCTTATCTGGATCCATCCTCAACTCATCTACAGAAATAACAAATCCCAAGTAGATGAGTTCTGTCTTCATGAATGAGGATTTCTTCATGTTTATCAACAACTTCTCCTGCTGTAACCTCTCCATCACTGTAGTCAAATGCTTCAGATGCTCTGCCACTGTTTTACTAAAAACCAATATGTCATCCAAATACACAATGACAAATTTTCCGATGAACTCCCTCAGGACTTCATTCATCAACCTCATGAAGGTACTTGGAGCATTTGTTAGGCCAAACGACATAAAAATCCATTCATACAACCCTTCGTTGGTTTTGAATGCTGTCTTCCATTCGTCACCTTCTCTCATGAGGATTTGATGATAACTGCTTTTCAAATCAATCTTTGAAAAATAATTTGCTCCACTTAAGCAATCCATCAGATCATCCATCCTTGGCAATGGAAATTTGTACCTGATGGTTATCTTGTTAATCACCCTCGAGTCCGTACACATCCTCCAGCCTCCATCTTTCTTCGGACTGAGTACTGTCGGAACAACACATGGACTCAAACTCTCCCTGACCAAACCTTTGTCCAATAAATCCTAGAATTGCCTTTTAACCTCTTCATTCTCTTGCGGCGTCAATCTATACATGGCTTTGTTTGGAAAACTGGCTCCTGGTATGATATCAATATGATGACTCACACTTCTAATCGGTGGAAATGAACGAGGTAATTCGTCCACTACTATGTCAGCAAACTCTTCCAACATTTCCTAAACTTCTTTTGGTAAATCATCCACCCTTGTGCTGGTCAAAACAATTCTAGGCTTTCTGACCACAATGAATTGCAGTTCTTCCTTCTTATTAACTTCTGTAAGAAGTTCCTTCCCACTCATGAGAAGTACAATGTTTCTTACTTCCAGTTTCACCTCCTTATCCTTAATTGGAAGCAACATGTGAGTTCTCCCGTTCTTCTCTAGGGTGTATGTGTTCATTCTCCCATCATGAATCACATTTCTGTCATATTGCCATGGTCTACCCAGCAATAGATGAAAAACATCCATAGGAATGACATCACATAATATCTTATCATTATATCCTCCTATATTAAATTCAACTAAACATTGTTTAGTGACAGTTACCTGGTGTCCCTTTTGTAGCCACGAACTTCTGTATGGGCTTGGATGATCAATCGTCTCTAGCTCCAGCTTCTCTACCATCTCGGTTGAAACGAGATTATCTGTGCTACCACTATCCACAATGACCTTGCATACCCTATCCTTGGTCTTGCAAGAAGTCCGAAAAAGTCTGGTCCTTTGGACTCAACTCTCCACCTCCTTCTCTGGTGTCAAAAGAACTTTTCACATCATCAACGATCTTCCACCTTTAGCGTCTTCTGCCTCAACATCCTGCCTTTGTGCTTCGGCGATGTGATCTTCTCCACTCTCCTTCTTTTTGTCTGAACACTTGTAAGACTTGTGCCCATTCTTTCCACATGTGAAGCATGTTATTACTCCACCTCTTCCTCTTCTCCTACCTCTAGTATAAGGAAAAGTGTTGTTATCCACATAATCTCCTCTCTGCTCAGTATGATGTCCTCACTGTTCAACATATTTCCCTCGCTCTGAGCTTCCACCTCTCTCAGTTTGAGTCTGAGGCTAATTCCAGTCTTCTTTGGGCTTCTGATATTTATCCTGGGCAACTGATTTTCCCCTAGGATGAATTCTGCCTCGACCTCTTTGACCCTGCTTTCGGCTTAGCTTCTCTTCCGCTTTCAGAGCCATCTGATAAGAATCTTCCACCATTCGGATGGTTACCATGCTCATCTCATCTTGGATATCGTATCTCAGGCCATTCATGTATCTGGCAACTTTCTCATCATCGCTCTCCCGATGACCTTCCCTGATGCTCAGCTTGTAGAATTCTTCAGTGTATTCTTTCACTGTCATCAGCTTCTATCTCAGGTTCTGCATCCTCCTGAACAGAGTAATTTGATAATCTCTAGGGATGAATTTCGCTTTCATCTTCGTGATCATTTTGTCCCAACTTTTGATCTTCTTCTTTCCCTTGTAGCGTCTATCATCTTGTAGTTCATCCCACCACAATGCTGCATGTCCCTTTAATCTTGTGACAACATGCTTGACTTTCTTGTCCTCTTCTACCTCTTCATAGTCAAAGTACGTGTCCAGAGCTCTAATCCAGTATAGAAGCTCCTCTGCATCCAGATTTCCCTCATAAACTGGAATGTCCATCTTCTCTCTTGCACCCATTCTTGCAATAGATATAATCAAGCATTCGTTTGCTGCATCTTCAGCTGCAACCTCTTCTTCATGTTCAACCTCAATTTCACTTTTGGAATCACTAAGATCCCCAACACTGACAGTACGCCTTTGTGTTGTCTCCATGTCTTCGAGTCTAGCTCGTAGATCACACATCTCTCTCTCCATAAATGGATCAGTCATCTACCTACCCCTTCTTCTTGACATTTCCCTCTCCTCTGGTGGATTGGGTGTTTTCCTGTCCCTTCTCCTTGGCGGCATGATGAATCCTCCTCTTCACTGCTACAGAAAGAAAATAATCTTTCTATGCTCTGATACCAAACTGACATCGACGCCCTCAGCCTCCACAACCTGCAGGTCGGAAGGTCCACGTCAACACAGGATATTTCCTTTTCACTGGCCCAAAGAACTCTAAACGACTCTTCTATTCCCTATCAAAAAATCTGCACCCACAACAAACTCTCACGAGATCCCCTCTTTACACTTGGGAGATCGGATTTTGCAACTTCGCGAATTCAGTGATCAAACATTGGTCTCTTGAATCCCCAAAACTTGAAATTAGTCAACGCTGACCTTTCCTTTTCCTTTTCTGGATTTTCCTTATCGCGGTTTCAGCGATCCCTACTGTTGAGAAACTCGTCTCCTCGACTCCCGAATCCCGATTTACCGAAACTCTGATACACTCACGAGATTTGAATTTCAACGCCACTTCACTTCTGTCGAGACTTCGAACTTCATGATATCATGAATCCTAATGCACATGTTTCGGGACTTCACCCCACGAAACTCCGAAATGGTCGACAGAATTTGACTTCGTGTCAATAGTGCGCCACCTGTCCACTCGCTGACTCCTCCGTGGCCCACACAAATCCTCTTATCTTTCGAGACTTCACGATTTGGGATATCACGATTCCCGTTGCAAATGTTTATGGAACTTCAACCTACAAACTCCCGATATGGAACCTGCGTGTAAATCCAACGGCTCTTGTGGCTTGTATCTAAAGTCCTACTCCTCCTGAGCTTGGAACCTTTCAGAATATTCATCGTATCTCCTCTTCTCCTCCATGAGATCTAATGACTCACGGAAATTCGCAAATTCTCTTCAGAGAATTCTGACCATCCGTTCTTCCCTCTGAGAACCTTTTCACAATTAACCAAGGTGTTTCTCTCCGTGAAACTCATCCTCCTATGGTCCAATGTCGCTATGCCTTCTTACAAATTCCAAGGCACTTAGCTTCGGCCTTCCTTCAAATGCTTCGAAGGCCCAATTCCTTCTGAACTATTCCCAACTTCGAGTCTTTTAGAAAACTCTTGCGCGCACTCCTTGTGGCAACCTTCAAGCACTTCCAAGTGTTGAAATCCTTCGACTCTGCGCACACCTGCAGCAACAGTCTCCAAATGCTTCACTCAGGTTCACAACCTTGAGACTTCACTCGGCCTGCACACTCCTTGCACAGCTCCTGTGCCTGACTACACTTCTGTGGAATTGAGAACAAAAGCTCTCTATCCTGAGATTCCAGAGACAAATCTCTGAACCTTTTGTCAATGCACTCCTTGCGGACACTTCAACTGCACTCCTTGCAGAAACTCTTGCTCAGATAGAGAAACAATTGAAACTCATTCCATTACCCTCTCCTCTAAGATTTTAGACATTCAACAAGAAATCATTCATACATAGCATAAAAGCAATTGCATGACAAAAAGAGTAAAAACATTCATGAGCATAACATTCAAAGATGCATACACAGAGAATATATGGACACCATGAGTCTGAATCACAACTTTCTTGCATTAATTCAGAACTTCTGTACATGGAGTCTGCTACACAACTCTTTGCTTCTCTTCTATGCTCATAATCATGCTCTCATAATAATGTTACAAATGCACAAGGAGGGTGTCTATATCCCGTTTCCCTCTTGCTCTCTAAAACTGTCTAATCTAACATTTAATTCTATCTGCTTGCATTAACTACTATAAATGACTTCTACCTACTAAGGACGAGAGCGAATCACTCAAGGTCTGTTACATTATACAAGTGTTCCTTCATTTAATGGCTTCATTTAATATCACGCAATAACTTCAAGGTGATTTCAAAATTTGTGCTGGGCGCTTTTCCAACTGTCCGTTGTCTCCACGTTGGCTTGCTTGATGTTGGCGATGCTCCTGCATCATTATTGTACTCCCATAACTACTTAGCTTGTCTTTTAGAGTGCCCATAGGTGGACTCGAACCAATGAAATAACTCCTCCCAAGTAGACAAAATCTTAGGAGGAAGGTCAAATAAATAGGCCGTGACATTTCCTTCCAAGGAATTGATGAATAAGCGCATGCAAGTATCGTTTTCATTGGCTCCTATGTTGTGACAAGCATTAGAAAATGCCACCAGGTGTTCATTTGTGGTGACAATGTTATTCCCCGAAACCTAGGAAGATTCTCTTTGAATTTAGGAAGTGGACGAGTAGTAGATGCTAGGTTAAGAGGAGAGGAAACATGTCACAGTGTGGTTGTGGTGTCTTCTTCAAACTGAAAAATCCCATACGTTTTAATGACTTTGGTGGTATTTGTGGTAGATTGGACAGGGATATGGTGTCTATATAATCTACCAATCACTGACGAAGTTAAATACTGAGAGGAGGAAGAACTTCCAGTGCCACCAGAGCCACCACTAGATGCCATCTTGTAGATGATAGGTGAGGGAGAGAAAGACAAACTAGATGAATCATACAAGGTTCTCCTTAGATCACTTTTTTGGGTTGATAACACAACGTTCCTTCTTCCTATTTCAACAATAGGATTAATTTTGGGTGATAAGCCTCTTCTTCTCCTAGAAACACGAGAATCTAAGGACATGAAAGGAAGGCCAAAGCTAAAGGAACAAGAAGGTTATTGCTGATTTCTACGCTTTCTATGTCTATCTTCCCAACGTCCTTGAGTACTAATATCTTGTTCAATTGCTGCCCATGAATGATTAAGATCATCCTGAGTATTGGTAGTGTCTAAAATGGTGTTAAACAAATTCAAAGCAATGTTGGTCTGATCTTGAAGATTGGGCTCAATATTGGGATGCCTTGCAACAGGTACAATCATTAAGAAATAAAAAATTCAAAGAATCAATATCATAAAAATAGGTGTATTCGATGCTAATCAATCATAAAAATTAACCAGAGAGATATTAAAGATCTCCCCAGTATGGTCGCCAAAATAAATGTTGAGGAAAAGATATGAAATGATCTTACTCAAGCATTTTCAGATCTTTCTTGGCTAAATCAAGATAAACGGGAATATCACCCTATGTTTATAGCCATAAAAAATGTTATCTTAATTCACAAGTATTGTTTACAAGTGCTTAGGTTGGTTTTTTTTATAAATAAAAGCTTGCTGAAAAAATCATTATTTATGTGATTTCTGAACATAAAAGATATTGAAATAAATATAGAGACAGATGTAAATACACAAAGTCAATCAAAACATATGAGACATAAAGAAATCCTTTATTTCATTCCAATTCATCAAAGAATCGTTCTCTTTACAAAATTTCCTGAGGAAATTTTTCACCAAAGTCAAACTTAGATGTCCCCGATGAAACATGCAAAAGGACTTCTAACAGAAAGTGAAAAACTGAACTTTAAAAGATGGATCAACTTGCCAAAAATTTCTTCCCACTCGACTTTGCACAATAGCCTTTGTCAGTCATGAAATCTAATTCACAAACAAACAAGTCTACGCAGACTATCAAAGATAGATCAACACCTCTAAAAAAAAGTGTCTGAATGATGTAATTCAACCCTGAATCTTGTTGTCTACAATAAGACCCTGCTATCATAAAAATTAATTAGGCTTCTAATGAATTAAGGAATGAATTAAAACTAAATTATCTCAACAAAAACTCAAAGAGAAAACCTTAGTATGCTTCTCCTTCTATTCTCCTCTTGTTCCTCCCTTTCCTTTTTCCTTTAAGCAAATTATAATTGGTTGAAGTAGTTGAACTACTTTCTTAGTTAAGTTAACTAAAACTCAACCAACTTTTTAGTTAAGGGGGAAAAGTAATAAAGTCATAATAAGGGTTTTAAATAAATAATAACTAGTAGGTGGGACCCCTTGTGACTCCCTTAAGTTATCTAACAATGATAACACAACTAGTTAAGCAAACAAAACATCCCACCTTGTGACTCCCATCATCATTTTCATATTTTGACAATTTATATCAATGATAATTGAAATTATTTCCAAAACTATATTACCCATATATCCAAAAAATAGTGTGTTGTCCAAAATTTCAAAAGTCAATTGTTCTCAACAATTAATAAATAAAAACTTAAAATCCACATTTCCCACTCTAGGAGGCAATCTTTCCCTTCTTGCTGCTGTCACCTTTTGATCTCTTTGAATTTTCCTTAGGTTGTGTGGAGCCTTTAGGCCTAATCTCACTGATCACATGAGAGAAATCATCTTTCAAATGCATGCGAGAGGACATAGATTTATCAAAGTCATTTGAGGGCGAGGAAGGGGCATTAATGGCTTTTCCTTTTTTAGGGGTATGGTGGGCCTTGGTTTTCAACATTTTTATTGCATGGGAAGACTGAACTGGTGAGTGGACAGGGTTAGCTTGGACAATTTGATTAATAGGTGGGGGAGCAGGTAAAGACAAGTTAGGCCAGCCACGATGTTGGGAGACTATTGGGTGGACAATCTCTTGCCATCCATCATTTTTGGGGAATTCAGGTTGTAGTGAGACATGAGGAGGCACTGGGATACCAAGGACCTATGGGGATTGGAAGGGAAGCCTTTCAGGCCTAGGTTGGACCACTCCTTGTCCAATCTAGTTAAAAAACCCAGCTTGAAATAGATGGCCTAACTATTGCGAGTCTACATCAAAGTGTATAGAGAATCTTGTCCTTCTAGGGCCCCTGTTCCAATTACCTCTTCCTCGGTTACTCCTGCCATGGATACCTCTGCTGAAAAAGATCATTCCTATATGCATAATTGACTAGCAAATAGTTTTTTTAACAACCATACATGGCAACTCTTTTAAAATATGAAATAAAATTTGGCTCAACAACATATCAGACTCATGCAATCCAATCCACAAAAATTGTTTAGTAGTTGTCCATGAGTAGGGGGTGAACAAGGGTTCTGGGATATGCGAGGGGTTGTAGTGAGAAAAAAAATGTTAAAATGAGGGGGAAAAAGGATCATGATTACTTCTCACATACATCAAACAATCAACTGTATCGTAAACCAAAAGAATACATCAATGTAATTCATCCTTGTGACCCCTATTATCCCCAATTTCTAAGGATAACTAGGAGATCATGCCTTGAGGCCCACAGGTCCTAGACATGGAGTACCGAGAGTAGGATTGACCTGAGCATGGCCCTGGAGGGTCCATCCTTTTCTTCTTTCATCAGATTCATCTTTTCAACAGTAGTAACATCCATCACCATCGGCTTGGTCTTGAATCAGAGAAGACTCTTTATCCATGAGGTAATTGGTCCAAGTATCATGGTATGTGTCACGTTTGACCATTATAACCTTTAAATGTATGCATATAATTCCTTTTATTTCGGATGAATGCTTGGATCTTACATTGGCCCACTTGACCATGTTTGGGGAGATTGACTGGGTGCCCTAGCAAGCCTATACCCATAGGTTTTGGTTTTCCATTGGGGGATTTCTGAAGAGCCATCATCCACTCCCATCATACCACCACTCTTCCATCTTGTCTCTCGTTCATCTATCCCATTCCCCTTGTTCGGGCATTAGGATGATCTGTTTACGGGGTTGCACCTTATCTCATGGGAAGAAGGGGCTAAAGGACCAGAAGGTAAAAGCAACCGGTAAAAGATAAAATCCTAAAAATGAAACCTCGAGATGATTTTCCCAGGGATCCCCGAGAAGTCAATAAAAAGCCTCTTAGCAAGCAACAAGAGGGACTCAAAAAAAATAACAAACAAGACCTAATCAAGAGGATAGGGGGTCTCATCACGAGCCAACCTATTATGTTCATGGGTACCTAACAGCATGACATTGCCACCATCTGGTTACCACGCCAGGGTAGTGACCTTTGGTTGCATGGCCAAGGGAAAGGGGGTCTCATCACGAGCTAGCCTTATCACCGCTGTGAAAGTATTTGTGGGTAACACTGTCAACTCTAGTCACCACACCAAGGAAGTGTCCTCTGGTTAGCCCTTGAATAAAAAGAAAAAGAAGAAGAAAAAGAACATAAAGAAAAGAATAAAGGAAAAAGGGGCTTGGAAAAATTTGCATCCATGACGGGTACAACTCACCTTCTACAAAGGAACCCACAGGTAATATCATGCATCCATGGCTCTCACTCTACCCGTATGTCTGGACATCCCTTATCCGCACCACCTCTTTTTACATGGCTTGGATGAAACCCCTTGGAGACTTTCCTTTCTTTATGGATACTAGCCCAATAGGGTGTCTTGTCCTTTTCTTCAACCTTCTATTGTAGGTCTTTGTAATGTCTTTGAGCTATTGGATGATATATCAGGGCTTTTATGCATATGTTTGATAAAATTGATGATGAAATGTGATTGACATTGCTATGATCCCTGTGACTAATGAGCCCATTGAGGGCGTAGTTTTTGATGTGCAGGACCATGCCCGACGGACAGGTACCACGTGGACTGGTACACATGGGGAGATGATTAGTTAGAACCTCCATGGGGCTGAAGAACCCATCAGATGGTTGTTGAGACTCCATCAAAGGGGAAGAGACAGGACAATGTTTGACCGAGGTTTTTCACCGGAGAAGAAGAGGGCGTCCCATCAGGGGCACTTTGGCTGAGCTAGGCTTAGGGGGATTGACCCACTTGTAGTGGAACATTGGCCCCATATGACCCAGGATGTCACCAAGAGGCTTGTGATGTCATCATGAGCATATGGTAGATGGATAGGGTTGTTGGCACGTGTGGTAGTTTGGAAGAGCCCAAGGAGGGCTAACGTCTGGCTTCTAGATATTGCACTGGCCCCAAAAAGGCCTAACGTCTCCCTCAGGAGGGCTTGACGTCTCACTTTTTGCTCATTTAGGGTTTTAAAAGAACATTTAATGTAAAAATAGTACAATTTTGGTTTAAAGCCTTGTCGGCTAATTTTTATGACCTAAAATTAATTAAAGGTCATGATACAATATATATTGAGGAGTTTTATCCTCATTTTGAGATAACACACAACTCACTCTCCTAGTGAGATCTAATTTTTACACCCTTGTTGGGTATTTCATCTTTTGAGTGAGGTGCACTTGTTGAAGGAAGTCTTTTCTTGGCAATTTTTGGCATTTCTCTTGAAGGAAGGTTTACTGCTAGGGTTTGCAATGCTATTTCTTCATGATATGTAAGTGTTTTTTTTTTCAAAATTTCTTAATTGAATGGTTTTAGTCTTATATTCTTGCATTTATTATAAATTTTGTTGATTTTAAAACCCTAGGGGACAAACACACAAGTAGGTCATTGTCTTATGTCCCCTAAAAGAGAAATTCTCAGCCATTGAAGAAGGAAGGAAGAGCCTAGCCATTGCTACACTCTTTTTACTTCTTCTTCTGTGCTAGCTATGCATTTTAAAAGTCAAGAAGGAGGAGACATCCCATGCCTAGGTTATCTACACCTAGGGTCATCCTGCTTCTAGGGTTTGGTGATAGGGCCTTGCCTTTGCAACACTCTCCCTCACCTCACTCTTG
The DNA here is from genome assembly GCA_009831015.1 of Picea engelmannii. Classification (NCBI taxonomy): domain Eukaryota; kingdom Viridiplantae; phylum Streptophyta; class Pinopsida; order Pinales; family Pinaceae; genus Picea; species Picea engelmannii. The sequence continues at coordinate 120,065 of ML794989.1, read as the reverse complement.
TGTCTTGATTTATCCTTTATGCTAGTCGTTTTGCCAAGTTTAAACTAAGGAAGGAGGAAAGAGAACGAGGCCTTGCTTAAGAAACACCAGAGTGAGCCTTTTTCCCCTAGGGTTTTTCTTCTGCAGCCTTGCCATTGCAGCACTTCAGAAACCTTCCCTCTCATCCTTAGCCTTTTTCCCTTCAACCTTGCATCCTCTCTTGAATTGACTCCATTTACCCTTAGACACTGATCTCAGGTCTCCAATGTTGAAGTGATAGTGGTCAAACAACTCTTAAAACTTTCATAATTTGAAACCCTAACTAACTACTAACCCTAATAAGGATGACATCATCCTTGGTTATTCCATTTTGATGTAGCATTTTCTGTTGATAAGCAATTAGATGGTGTTTTAAAGCATTTATTGAATAAGGGATTGATTGAATACATTGTTTGTTACATCATATCGATATTTATTGATGAATTAATATTGTTCCATTGCTATTATTGATAAACATTGATCTCGTCAATATCTATTGTATAATTGCCAATATATTGATATCAGATAGTTATATGAAGTACTAACCCATTGAATCATAGTCTGGATGTATTGTTTTGTTGTTGCTTTGTTTTGGGAAGGTTTTCTCATTTGGGGCTACACTTCATTATAGGTTGTTTATCCGGACTATCTGATATTGGTGGTAACCTGTGAGGAGGGACTTTTACTTTGACCTTTATACCTTGGCCTCTTCAAAACCCCAGGTTACCGGGGATGTCTCCCCTGGGCCTAACCTCCCTAAATAGAAAGAACCTCCCCATTGTGGTGACATTAGGTGGGGTAGGTTCATGTTACTCTAGTTTGGCCTCTATCTTCTAGCCATTTGACCTAGCTATAAACTGTGCGATGAAATTTTGGCACCATTGTCGAGGAACACTAAGTCAATTCTCCTCAAACAACAAATATTTTCGGTAAGCCTTGCCTCAGAGACGTTTTCTTACAAGCTTACCTGGCGACTTCACTATTGTGTTTTTCCCCTTTTCTTTGGTAGTTTCAAGTAAACTATCTGGCAACTCCACAAACTAAAATGAGATTCAACAATCCTCCTCTGTCTTTCAGAAGGAAGCCTCCCTTAAACTCTCCTGTTGTCAAATCAATTTTTCAGGAAGAGCCTTCCTTTAAGAGTCATGTCTACCTCTTAGACCACTACAACGAACCCAACCAACAATCAAAGACAATGGTCATCTACCCTTTTCAGGCCGTCAGACATGTCAGCCATACCAGGCTACCCTAGGCAGATGCCACCCAAGTATGAGAAGTGGTTGCCTAAATTCACCGGTACTGATGCAATCAGTGTTGAAGAGCATATGAGCAACTTTTGGGCATTCTTTCATCTTCACCCCATCAATGATGATGCTGAAGATTTGGTCATGAAGTTTTTCTCCGCTACTCTCTATGATGCCTCAAGGCGCTGGTACCTAAGCCTTCCCGATGGAAGCATCAAAACCATGGATAGATTTGAAGAGGACTTTCTCAAAAGATGGAGTATCAAAGAAGACCCTAATATTCTTCTCACATGACTAAATAACCTTGCTAAGTATGAAAATGAGTCCATTCAGGAGTTTCACACTATATTCGAGACATTGCTACAAAGAATTCCCACAAGCCATCACCCGAAAGATGACTACCTTGTCCATATTTACACCTGATCTTTCAATGGCCAACTAGGGTATCTTCTTAGAGACAAAAACCCCCAGTCAATTTAGGAAGCCCAAGAGCTCGCTGCCAAGATAGAAGGGAACCCCCTTTCATCTAAAATTGAGCCTTTTGCTAGCCCAAGGGGGAGAATAGACACGAAACAGAAAATAGTACACAATGCTGAGCCTACTTCAGATCTATGTACCAGTATCAACAAGATACAAGCCTCCATGGATGGCATCATAAATAATCAAGAAGAAATGATGAGTAGGATTGTCAGACTTGAAAAGTCTCAGATCCAAGCACCCAGGGCCCTGTTCAAAGGACAATTCCAAAAAGGGAACCAATTTTACAAGCTAAAGAATGAGCACGAAGTTCCAAATACCTTGGCCCCTATGAATGTTGTTGATGAAAATCCTTGGTGCCTGGAGTGCAGTGAAGCACATTGGGAGCATGAATGTCCTTATAATGCTGGCCATAAACAAGTCAACAACATGGATTGCTTCATGGGGTTCCCTCAGATAAATATCACAGATATAGAACATCAAGAGGTCATGAGGGAAGCAGCCAGAGCAACAAGGATGGCGGTGATAAACAACCTGGATCAGGAATCACGAGAAAAGCTAAAGAAACAAGAAGTTCAAGTATACAGAAGGAAGAACTCTAAACAACCTTCTACTGATCAGGAAAAGCCCCCTCCCTTGGTGATACTTCTTCCCAAGGATTCCAAGGCTGGTAAGGTTGACCTAAACTTTGACTTCGAAGGAGCATTATCAAAGATGCATGTGAATGTTCCTCTAAGAGAAGAAATCAAGATCCCATCCATCAAGGAATGCTTTGATGCTTTCTTTTCAGGATCAGATGAACCTATGGATCCCCCTATTATGTTGCAAGCTGATCATTTCAGGGTCCAATATGGTGAAAACCCTCATTTCTTCATGACTTTGACAATGAAACACAAAAATCTCAACAATTGCATGCTAGATACAGGTGTTGGTGCCAACATGATGTCTCTTAAAGTCATGCAACAAGTGGGTTTGAAGGTCACTAGGTCTTACATGAATGTGTGTGGTTTCGAATCTAAAGCAATACCCACACATGGGGTGGTTGAAAATATTAAAGTACACCTGAAGGAGTATCCAGAGAAGACAATCCACATTGACATTGTGGTGGTTGATGTCCCAGACTTGTGGGGAATGTTATTATCTAGGAAGTTTGGCGCAATGATAGGCGGTTCCCTTGAGATGGACCTCACTTTTTTGCGATTACCTTTGAAAGATGGAATGGTGGGACGTCTACTCAATGTGCCAATAACCGGGGACCATGTGTAGGATATTGTCCATCTCGTCAATAATGAAAAAACAAAGAACGATATGATACAAATTCTTCAGAAATATTCTCCAGAAGACATGCCCATTGAAATAGAAGAATACTTTGATCAGATCGAATGGCCCACGAAAGAAGAATACCAACAACTCCTAGATGAATTCAAGAACAAAGAAGTTGATATGGTGAAGATATTGAAGAAAAATGAATATGACGTACAAATCCACCCGTCTCAACAAGAAGCCTTTACAATAGAAGCCCACCCACCTCCCTCAGTACAATACACCAGGGTTGTTCAGGGAATGGCCAAATACAAAGTCAAAAAGTATAAGGAGGGATATATGGTATGGATGTGGGATACTTAGAAAGGAGAGTCAACTAATGTAAAAGGAAGCACACAGTCATGGCTCGGACCCTTCAAAGTCGGAATGGAATCAGTTGATAACTCATACTACTTGTCCACTTTGGAAGGAAGAAGGCACCCATTACCTATCAACGGGCACCTCCTTAAACCCCACCAAGGTGGGGGGACATGAATTCATAGGTAAGTGAAGGTAAGTAGGCATTTTCGTGTATTATAACGTTTGCATTTCATGTTATTTTTCTTCCACATTTGCATATTGATTGTTTTATTTCAGTTATGTATATATTTCTATATATGTGGGGTGGCAATACCACCCCATGTTTGTTACTAATGCCCCTATTGAGTTGAGCAGGTCTGCAGGTTATGATAGAGATGATGAGGTTCTCATGCACTCTATGGTGAGCACATGTCCCCGAGTTGGAGCCATATGTTATCCCCGATTTCTAGGGATAACTAGGAGATCATGCCTCGAGGCCCACAGGTCCTAGACATGGAGTACCAAGAGCAGGATTGACCTGAGCATGGCCCTGGAGGGTCCATACTTTTCTTCTTTCATCAGATTCATCTTGTCAACAACAACAACATCCATCACCATCGTCTTGGTCTTGTATCGAAGAAGACTCTTGCTCCATGAGGTAATTGGTCCAGGTATCATGCTATGTGTCACTTTTGATGATTATAACCTTTAAATGTATGCATCTAATTCCTTTTATTTCTGATGACTGCTTGGATCTTACATTGGCCAACTTGACCATGTTTGGGGAGATTGACTGGATGCCCTATCAAGCCTATACCCATAGGTTTTGGTTTGTCACTGGGGGATTTCTGAAGAGCCATCGTCCGCTCCCATCATACCACCACTCTTCCATCTTGTCTCCGCTCATCTGTCCCATTCCCCTTGTCCGAGCATTAGGATGATCTGTTTATGGAGTTGCACCTTATCTTGTGGGAATAAGGGGCTAAAGGCCCAGAAGGTAAAAGCAGCTGGTAAAAGATAAAATCCTAAAAATGAAACCTCGAGATGCTTCACCCAGGGATCCCTGAGAAGGCAATAAAAAGCCTCTCAGCAAGAAACAAGAGGGACCCGGAAAAAATAACAAACAAGACCTAATCAAGAGGAAAGGGTGTCTCATCATGAGCCAGCCTATTATGTTCATGGGTACCTAACAACATGACATTGCCACCATTTGGTTACCACGCCAAGGAAGTGACCTTTGGTTGCATGGCCACAGGAAAGGGGGTCTCATCACGAGCCAACCTTATCACTGCTGTGAAAGTATTTGTGGGTAACAGTGTCAACTCTAGTCACCTCGCTAAGGCAGTGTCCTCTGGTTTTCCCTTGAATAAAAAGAAAAAGAAGAAGAAAAAGAAAATAAAGAAAAGAATAAAGGCAAAAGGGGCTTGGAAAAATTTGCATCCATGACGGGTACAACTCACCTTCTACAAAGGCACCCACAGGTAATATCATGCATCCTTGGCTCTCACTCTACCCGTATGTCTAGACATCCCTTATCTGCACCACCTCATTTTACATGGCTTGGATGAAACGCCTTGGAGACTTTCCTTTCTTTATGGATACTAGCCCAATAGGGTGTCTTGTCCTTTTCTTCAACCTTGTATTGTAGGTCTTTGTAATGTCTTTGAGCTATTGGATGATATATCATGGATTTTATGCATATGTTTGATAAAATTGATGATGAAATGTGATTGACATTGCTATGATCTCTGTGACTAATGAGCCCATGGAGGGCATAGTTTTTGATGTGTAGGACCATGCCCAGTGGACAGGTACCACGTGGACTGGTACACATGGGGAGATTATTAGTTCGAACCTCCATGGGCCTGAAGAGCCCATCCGATGGTTGTTGAGACCTCATTAGAGGGGCAAAGATAGGACAGTGTTTGACTGAGGTTTTTCACTAGAGAAGAAGAGGATGTCCCATCAGGGGCACTTTGGTTGAGCCAGGCCTAGGGGGATTAACCCACTTGCAGTGGAATGTTGGCCCCAGATGACCCAAAACGTCACCAGGAGGCTTTTGATGTCATCATGAGCATATGGCATATGGACAAGATTGTTGGCACATGTGATAGTTTGGAAGAGCCCAAGGAGGGCTAACGTATGGCTTTTGGATGCTGCACTGGCCCCCAAAAGGCCTAACGTCTCCCTCAGGAGGGCTTGATGTCTCACTTTTTGCTCATTTAGGGTTTTAAAAGAACATTTAATGTAAAAATAGTACAATTTTGGTTTAAAGACTTGTCGGCTAATTTTTATGACCTAAAATTAATTAAAGGTCATGATACAGTATATATTGAGGAGTTTTATCCTCATTTTGAGATAACACACAACTCACTCTCCTAGTGAGATCTGATTTTTGCACCCTTGTTGGGTATTTCATCTTTTGAGTGAGGCACACTTATTGAAGGAAGGCTTTTCTTGGCAATTTTTGGAATTTCTCTTTGAAGGAAGGTTTACAACTAGGGTTTGCAATGCTATTTCTTCATGATATGTAAGTGTTTTTTTTGCAAAATTTCTTAATTGAATGGTTGTAGTCTTATATTCTTGCATTTATTATAAATTTTGTTGATTTTAAAACCTTAGGGGACAAACACACAAGTAGGTCGTTGTCTCATGTCCCCTAAAAGAGAAATTCTTATCCATTGAAGAAGGAAGGAAGAGCCTAGCCATTGCTACACTCTTTTTACTTCTTTCCCTGTGCTAGCCGTGCATTTTAGAATTCAAGAAGGAGGAGACATCTCAGGCCTAGGTTATATACACCAAGGGTTGTCCTGCTTCTAGGGTTTGGTGATAGGGCCTTGCCTTTGCAACACTCTCCCTCACCTCACTCTCGTGTCTTGATTTATCCTTTATGCTAGCCGTTTTTCCAAGTTTAACCTAAGGAAGGAGGAAAGAGCACGAGGCCTTGCTTAAGCAACACCAGAGTGAGCCTTTTTCCCCCAGGGTTTTTCTTTTGGATCCCTACCATTGCAACACTTCGGAACCCTTCCGTCTCGTCCTTAGCCTTTTTCCCTTCAACCTTGCATCCTCTCTTGAATTGACTCCATTTACCCTTAGGCACTGATCTCAGGTCTCCAACGTTGAAGTGGTAGTGGTCAAACAACTCTTAAAACTTTCATAATTTGAAACCCTAACTAACTACTAACCCTAATAAGGCTGACGTCATCCTTGGTTATTCCATCTTGATGTAACATTTTCTGTTGATAATCAATTAGATGGTGTTTTAAAGAATTTATTGAATAAGGGATTGATTGAATACATTGTTTGTTACATCATCTCGATATTTATTGATGAATTGATATTGTTCTATTGCGATTATTGATAAACATTGATCTCGTCAATATCTATTATATAATTTTCAATATATTGATATCATATAGTTATATGAATTACTAACCCATTGAATCATAGCCTGCATGTATTGTTTTGCTGTTGATTTTTTCCGAGCAGGTGTTCTCATTTGGGGCTACACTTCATTATTGGTTGTTTATCCGGACTATCTGATCTTGGTGGTAACCTGTGAGCAGGGAATTTTACTTTGACCTTTATACCTTGGCCTCTTCAAAACCCCAGGTTATCGGGGACGTCTCCCCTGGGCCTAACCTCCCTAAATAGAAAGAACCTCCCCATTGTGGTGACATTGGGTGGGGTAGGTTCCTATTACGCCAGTTTGGCCTCTATCTTCTAGCCATTTTACCTAGCTACAAACTGTGCGATAACAACCCCTTAACTGTCATAATTCATAACTTATCTTAACTATAATTAAATTTTAGGAACAAGGAGAGGATAGTGAATATGGGAAGGTGAGGGGACTTGTAATGAGCAAAAAGTGAAATAATGGTAGGGAAAAAGAGTGAATACTATTTGAAAAACCTAATTAAGTAATCCATAAAAATAGTTATGTATTCAAAACAACTATTCCAACACCAAATAAACAATTGTTGTGGCCAATTAAACAATATTGTGTGTTAAAACTTGTTCACTGTCCGCATTCAATTTTCTTAAAACTTTCAATTAACATAGAATAGTCATACTCAGAATCGTCATGACTTTCACCCATCTTGTTAAAATAATTTTGTTTACTTTTATTTACTTCCCTTTCATATTTAAACCAAAATCCAAAGAACACACAATCATATTGTTTCAACTCTGTTCAACATTAAAAAAAAAAACATCAACCACTGCCCATAAATAAATTTCTCAAATTGAACATAGACATAGTTATTTCCTGAGTTGAACAGACTCTTTTTAAACATGCGTGATTTCATTCCTCGACAAATGTAACAATTAAATTCACAATGAAACCATACTACCAAAACCCTATGCTCATCTCTGATGGTGCAATAAAACAGAATGATGCACGATGTCCATAAATCATACACAGTAGACAACCAAGCCACAATTATCAACTCTTCAAATTGCAATAATCTCGATCGGGACAAATTAAACACACAACAAACACCAACTTCATTTTATACCATGCTATAGGAATACATAGACCAACGCATAACACAAAAAGGGATCTTTGTGACTATACATATCCAATTACTCCCAATCAAACCATTCATAACAATGTTGAGTTATCAATCCAATTGTTACAACAAAAGGAGGCAACGACTGTATGCCCATTATCATTCCCAATTACAACTCTCTAATCAACCAATTAAACCATGTCGAGTTATCGATTCAACTGTCATAAGAAAATAATGCAAAAACTATATACCAATTATCATTTTCGATTACAACTGGGTAATCAACCCGATTAAAAAGAGACAAGCCAATAATCAAGGCCACTATCAATGCTAATCAACCAACTCATGACAGTCAACAAGATACCCAACAGGGTGTGACTGGTTTAGTTTATCAAAATTGGGCTCTGTAACTAATGAAAAAATAACCAAGGGTTTGCTCGGTGGAACCAAACACAGGGAGACTGAAGGCAAACCATATCAATAGTATGTGAGAGCCTTTGATACAAGCATGATGGAACCACAACCTTATAATCCCTAGCTTGTAATATAGGGTGACAGTTCGACACTAGGTAGGGTAGACCATGATGTTGAGGAGAAGAGGTTTCTTACTGGCTAGTAATCAACACCAAGAACACACATGGGCATAACCCTCATGTTTTTTCCCAAAAGCCGAATAATGCTGATAGAAATGCAGAGCCCAGGTACTATCAACCAACCCTAAAGAAATATTTTTGGAATAATAGCCACCCATAACCAACTGTGCATATACCAATAACATAAAATGAGCCCATGACTAGGTGGAAAACGATATGCAGTGATGAAAAGGTGGTTCAAATCATACACAATGACCCCATAACACCAAATACAATCGGGTGTGGTTACAATGACTATGAGGAGACGACCAACAAGGCCAAAAAGAATGAAACCCTCCAACAAAAACCCATAAAGACAATAGAGAGCCATCACATATTCCACCACACAGAACAACCAATGAAATCACGACTTCAACCATCAATTTTTCCATTTGAAAATAACACAAAGTCATTCCATAGAAAACACCATTCGTTTACACAGTTTCTAGCCTCAAGAAAAACATAGACCAATACATTATCGAGCCAACGTTCATTTCATATACAGAGCAAATTCATGGATGGGAGAAAAAAACATACTTGTAACCAAATGGCCTTAAAAATGTGAGCTTGGTCGAGTAGTTCCTTCCATGCCTGAATCTTGGAGGTTAACCACAAGCAAAATCAAATGAACAATAACCTTTCTAGGGTGACGGACAATGGGAGAAGTATGGATTGATGTGAATTTACTGCACGTCGCTTCCATCCTCTATCTCATTCAATTACGTAGTACACAACAGCCAACCAACCATTAATCCATGCATAGAACCTTGCACACATTTCTTGCCAATTGTGCCACCTGATCCATATTAACCATCGCAAAAACCATATTATAACATATATCACATGCGCCCCATATAACTCAATAATAACGTATAGCCACTAACATTTCTAGTTAGGACTAACATCAATTTATTTCAACTTCATTTGCATATAGCACAGTATAACATAGTTCTCTTTTATTGGATTTATTCCATATTGCTTTTGTCTCTTGTTATAACTAACATGTGTCTTGTGCAGGTGTAACATGTGGTGAATCATGGCTACAATAGCAATGTAACAATAGTGAACATAATCCATTAATAACATGGAATTTAGAGCTTAGAGTAACAAAATCAACACATAAAATCCATTATCCATTATCCATATGCCATTATGTCATAATAAAACCAATATTTTATCATCAATCATGTAGAACCCTGTAAGCAGTGTCGAACAACAACATAATTATCAAATACGAACCTTATCTGATCCTCCAATCTACAAGGGGGTCCCACCAACTAGTATTATATATCATTATCTTAGTTTAAATAATAGGCTTAAGCAATACTTTGCGGGAGAAATCCTCGTTGCGATTTTTATCGTCAACACAGACATTTGAGACATTTATAAACCCAAACACAGATTTTAAAAGACAAGAAATCCAGTAGGAACTTTATATTAATACGACAAAAGTATCAAAAAGTGTTTTTCCAAGGACCAAAATATCAAAATAGTGAAGCTCGTGGCTTCATATACAAAATCATCAAGGGCGATGCTCATTGTAACAAACAACTTCCCATGCTACTCTACAGATCAGTCGATCAATAGATGTTGATACACCAACTGTATGGTATTGGTAGCGATGAGGAAGTTCGTCCACCGTGATATCAGGGATGTTCATGGTTAATCCCTCTAGGTTTTTCTTGATCTCCTCAAGATCCTCAACAACAAATCCTCGACCCGCCAAAATACCTATCTCTCCTCGCCTATGAATGGGAGATGATCCCGGAGGACGATAATGCACCACATCTGCATTATTGAGAGCACTTGATTAGTATTGGATAAATGACCATTTTTTTATTATATATAATTAAAATATCAAAAACATCATATAATGAAGATTTCCTTCTTACCTATGTCTCCACACTGAGATCCCTTAGGAATACCTAAGTCAGGATCCCCACGGAAGTTCATCCCGGCAGAAGCATAATCCTCTACCATGATTTTCTTATCTCTCAACTATTGGAAGAAATCTTCATAATACTTGATGATAGGCATGCCACTGTGACGAGCTATCAAATCCACCCATATTTTCATCCATGGATCTTGTGAAGTGGGTATGCCCCACTCCACTTGTAGATGTAATATGGGGACCCTCTCTAGCAATAATGAAATGTCAATGGATCCATAACGAAAATGTTTCAACCGACCATTCCGACACTTTTTTAGTTTCTTTTTCATGTTCTTTAATACACCCTCGCACCAATTGAAGACCTAAGGATCCATACACTCTATGGCATACTAAAAGTGGATTTGCAAATCCATGTGGGGAGCCACACTCTCTGCCATCCTGGTGATAGTATAGAGGATGGTACTTAATGGTAAATCCCAAACATCCCTAATGGAAACCTTGCCACTATGATTTTGTATATTTGGCATGCAATGGTGTGCAACATAGTAATCCATGGGTTTTCCCCCACCCTTGCTTCCTGAGAGTGATACCTGAGAGCCTCGATGATATAAACCCATCATAAAGTAAATTTCATCTATATCCAATTTGAGTGTATGCACACCCGCGTGAAAGGCTTGTTCATTTACATCCCACATGTGGACTAGATACTCTAGCAATCTCAGTTGGGCTCTCATGCCCTGAATTTTTAAAAACTTGAGTAAACCACACTCCTGGAGTGCCATGACAGTGCCTGGGTCATTCCCAGAAAAATAGTCTTCTTCCTCATGCTCTCATTCCCTCCACTCGAGCATTTTGACTGAGGAAAACCTACCAAGTAACATGAAAAGATGATTAGAGTCATAAAAAATCAATTCTTGGAAGTTTTCCTAACTCATTTTTTCTTTTCAAAAATTAAGTTACGATCGTCGCAGGGATTTTCTTTTACGCAGAGTGACATCGTCGCACGCTAGATTTAAGTCCCCTGTGGCGATTTGAGATCGTCGTAGTTCATGATATTGTGATCTTGAGACGATCGCAAAGCGTAGTGACCTCCAAAAAATCAACCTAAACTCAAAATTAAACCAATAAAAATGAAATTTTAAACCATGAAAAGAGAAAGGGGCAAGAGATTACCTTTTTGACAGAAGAATTTTGCAAAATGGTCCACCAGGTGCTCCAGAATCGATTCTTGAAATTTGGAAGAAAAAGAGGGTTTTGGGCACTATTTGGGTGAAATTGCAAAATGAAATGGTAAATGGGTTGTTTTGACCTATTTTATTACTTTTTACCATATTTTATTACGGAATTAAATTATTTTTTATATTTTACCAATGCCTTGAAGTCTAACCAACTTCGCAAAGTGTTTTCTATTACAGATTGAAAGATATAAGGATGATACGTTTGACAAGGATCCACCATTTTGGTTGTTTTTGTGTGTTTTTCTTATGTACATATGCTTTTAGGGTTTTTAGGAAAAACTCTGAGCACAGTCTTAATTCTTTTGCATGCTCGTGAAACCATCAGAAAGAAATCAAGTAACCTTTTTATCATTTTTTCTAACTCGCAATGGTAACATGAAAAACGAACCCTATGGAGTATCATTTAAGCTCTTTTCAAGCTCCCTAAACACAAAATATAGCCGAGCGACCTTGTTCTTTTCAGGCTCGTAAAAGTATTTGAAGAAAATGCTTGATGAGTGATAGATTATCTCTTTTTCGGTCTCATTAGACTAACTTACGAAAAAGGACATTATGGAGTTCTCTTTAAGTGTTTTTCAAACTCTCTAAACATGAAAAACCCCTGATTTTTCTTTCTTTGGACTTGTAAAACAAGCATCGAAATGCCCCTATGGGAATGAACCACTCCTTCTTAGGGTTCATTAAACATACTTCGAGGGACTCATCCGAAGGATGAGCTTACATTACAAGAATATGTTATCATCCTCAAGCTTGTGTAAAAATAAAGAGGTACTTGCTAGAAATGGTGGGGGAAAATTGGGAAAGAAATTTGTATCTGTATCTGTGTTAGTGGCAATAAAGTCACTCTTGAACATGACACCCCCTTCATCACTATATCCGGGTTGGGAAATCCATTTGTCTCTCGTTTGACTATCCACAATTTCATATGTTGGGTCCTCCTTGAGTCAATGATGCCAAGACAATTGTTGTGTCATTCATATGTTCAAGAGAAGTCCAACCTAAACAAAACTTCTATCAAGTCGGCCATCTGTAGTTATAAATTTTCTACCATGTCGGCCTTCCCTGAGTCAGTTTCAAATCACTTCATACTCTGATCTACTTCAAATCTGCTACATATTTTGTGTCATTGATGGGGGATACATTAAGGCCCTCCTATGATGAGTCTTTTCCTGTCGACTTCAACTCATTATCCGAGAACAAGTCTTAGAAATAACATCAGTACCTTGGAGCATGCATGCCTCAATGTTAGCTATTTTCTCTTTCAACAGTGGGTTCACATCATTGGCCTGTGAGTGGAAGATTCCATCGAGTGTTCAAATTAAACTCATTCATTCACATTTGTTGGATTGTACTAGAGTACCTTGGGAGTCATTGACATCAATGGTGATTTCCCTCGCACTTGTTAACGATTTTCATTTGACCGGTAATCAAGTGGTTTCTACCATGTTCGACTTCAACACATGTAAACACATGGTTAGATTCGTACTTAGAGATGATGGAAATGAAGACCCTAGATCTCATCATATAGGTCTAGGTTACGATGGAGTATTCATAAGTCTGTACTAACACATATATCCACTTTGTATGTATTGTGGCTATGTCCAAATTTGAATTCTTTAAAGAGCATAGATCCACAGTGTATTTCACATGGATATGTTGAATCATGATGACATGGATCCACAGTGTATGTTTAGTGGCCATGAATCACTTAACACTTATGATTAGAGTCACTTGTAGTCTGAGTATGGGAATTCCTACCTTAGAAGATGGTATATTATTATGAAAATGCTTGATTGTTTGCAGGTTCCCAATTGATGCTCTCCTTTTTTTCGACACACACATTCTACAAAGTATTTCAGTTGTCACATGTTCTAACTTCATACTTTTGGGGGAATTCTGTTACACATTATTTTGGTCACCCCAGTTATCAACTGATGACATGTGCATAACTCGCTTCCATGTTCCCTGAAAACACTAAAAGAGACTTTCTCCATGAGAAAAGTGGTTTACCTTTTCTTCCTTAAAAACTATGACAAGGGAGATCATTGCACCCTGCTCTATACTTGGGGTGCGACAATGCTTGATCGTCGCACGCTGCACCAAATTTGGACTGCGACGTTGTCACAGACTGTATTTGCATAGGGTGCGATGATGCTTAAACAAGGGAAAAGTCAAAATTCATGAATGTTCTATAAGGGAATATTCTAGAAGATGAGGTGGCCTCCGATCAGTTTGGATCTTACTCTCTTCTCTGATTTAGTGGGATCATCCTAATATCCTCATCCATCCCTCTTTCACCCTATACAAAGAGGGATCTCTTATGGAAAAGGATAAGGTTTTCAAAGGCTTGCATATGCATGAATAGTTCTATTATAGATCATACTTGAGATAGCTTTTCTTTAGCTCTGTAAGTCAGACGGTGGATCTTCTTCATCAAAGGAATTGGAGAAAAGGTGTGTGTGTTGGAGAAAATATCCATTGAAAGGGACCTTGAAAAATCAAAGAATGGGTTGTATTGTCCACGTTCCATTTTAATATAATGCAACAATACATTGCTTCCCTATAAAGGTGTCTTGACTTTTACTGTATAACTCCTTGATATTATACATACAATTCATTGGAATATATATATCTTTGCTCTCTCTCTTTGTTGGTTTGTGCTTCTTAAATAGGTTCACTATCTTTCAAATACAAAGATGGAGCGACAAGGATGACACTAGCGAGGATCAAGCATCATTTAAAAGGTATGTCACTTGTCCCTCTCTGAACTAGTTTATATGACAAAGAAGTCTAAGGTGAATTTTGTATTCTGTCTTGTTTTGTTCTAGCTTCCTGTGGAAGTTAGGGAGATTAGTTTGTGCCCTCACTTATCGATTTGTCCGATAACAATGTGTAATATATCCAACAATCATAGGGTGTCTTCATATTCAACATGATCACTTCTATGAGATTCCATATTTCTTGGAAAAATTCTTTCCACATGCACCTAATTTCAATTAAAGTTCATTCAAAAGGCCCATATAGTCCATAAGCTAGCTTTCATAAATTTCATCAAACATAGCCTTCATAGTCTTCCAGACAATATGTAGGTAATCGGTATCTCTTTTAAGAAAGAAAATATCCCTAGAGATGTAGGTCATTGTGACTCTTACAACCTCATCCTTCTTCTTGCCGATGAGAATTTCTGTTGGTCATCCTTTTGAACTGGAACCACAGTTTTTTTAGACTTCAACATTTATTTACTCTTCAACATTGTTTCCATATATTTTTCTCAAATTCCATAGTTGGGGCCATTCAGAACCACGATATTTTTCTTAGAATTCATAATGTTGATATATATATCTAATCTTAAATTCAGTCTACAAATTGAAACCATGAGTCGATATACAAGACATATTTAGCTCATTAGAAGTGGTTACAACCAATAGCCTTCATAAGACTTGTAGACAATAGACTAGATCTCAAACCACTAGCTATGAAACCATGTTGGAGAATTAAAGGATTGGGTAGGGAAAATAGCTAGTATTCCAAGAGATAGGTGTTCTCTAAAGACATTGTTACAACACTTAAGCACAATTGAGCATAGCTCAACATACATAGTGGTGTATGAAACCAAAATATTTCTATACACTACATACAAAAAAAATTCTTAGATCATCCCATAAGGCCATCTTTTGATAGCACCAAGATGTAACCAACTCCCTTGAAGTGGGTATTATGAGGCCCACATAGATTGGTGAGGGTTCATAACAAACTCCTTGATTTTTTCCTTGTTTTGTGCACCAGTTTGTTGAGGGGTTAGAATTCCCTTTGACTCAACAGTAGGAAATGTACTCGTCGATGAGGCCCGATTAGACTCTTCAATGTTTTATGGTAGTACAATTCTCCATATCGATGATCCAGAAAGTTTTGATTGGATTTAACAATGATATATCTATGTACCTTTCAAATATGTCCTCCTAATGAATTATTTTTTTTTTGGGTTTACCATGTTTTATAATGTATTGAAAGACAAAAAATGATCTATGTGGGAGAAGACCGGACCTTGGAATAACCTTTGTGCCCCAATATGCAAATAACAACTACATCAAGTTTAGATTAGCAGTAATACCATCACTTTACCAGACCATTAGATATTATTTGAGAGAAAGTTTGAAAGAGAGTACACATGCAATATAATAGGGGCTAGAAAATAATTTCACCACACCTTACCACACATCACATGTTAAACATTATTGATTTACTTTAATCAGTTTGAAATAAAGAACTGTAAATCATTCTAAGATAACTTAAGAAATAATCATAACAGATCTTACTCGAGACAACAACAAATATCAAGTTGAGAATGGAAACAATCCATAGGTTCAATCACATTCACACTTTTAGATGAAAATGCTTCGGGTTCTACGTAGAACTTTTGAATTAAAAAATCTTTGTACAAGAAATAGTTCTCTTTCAAAATAAAATCCTCTATCCTATGCAAAAACCATCACCTTTAATACATGGTCGATGCCTTTATTTATCAAAGTAAACTATCTAAAAATAGATACTATGTCGAGTCTTATCAAGTAAACAAAATCAAAGTGGACTTAATCCATGTGCCCTTCTCTGGTTATCTCTAGTTGTCTTGATGCTCTACTGCATCGGATTATTCCTCTCATATATTGACCACTGGAAAAAGAGTTATTCACATGTGTTGGCATAAGGAAACATGTGTTGGTCCATTGGTGTGCTAGGGATCTCTTTCATCTCCACCACACGTTTCTTGTATTTATCCATATTGACACTTATTTTCTGCAAAAATATCGATGCTATGATAGGGGGCTTCATGAACTTATTCATCTGTCCCAGGATAAGGGTAGAAATCTGTGAAATTTCTGCTTCAGATGCATGGTCCAGTTTAGTGTGTTTCTTGACTATGTCACACAATTATGTGAAGTCCTCAGGTTGGTCGAACTCTGGTATATGGATATCTCTCATTTCCTTATTTATTTTATCCCATCTCTTCACACATTCTTCCCATCTTTCTTGCATTTTTCGATGAGGTTCTTGTACCATTTTTGTCTAGTGTTCCTTTTCCCTATGTATTTTGGTGATACTATAATCTATGAGTACCTGAATACCATGTTCTTCTGTGTCTCGTCTTGTAACACACCCAACCCCTAAATACCCTTTCTAGGGATGGGGCATCAAATTTTTGCTCGTTCAAATGATCTCAAATCATTTCTCCGAGGTCTACACCCTCTTCTACTCATCCGTATCTTTCTAATGAATGTTACCGACTCTAATTCTACCTCTGGTTTGCAAGATACAACCTCTCGAAGTTATTTGGGCGTTATTAGTTGGGGTCTTCAAAGTTCAGTGTTGAACGCCCCTTTTCTTGCTGCACGCATCCTCCCCGAAGTCCTGAAAACTCTCCATGTGGCCTTGGCCATTCAACGGTCGATGTTTGGTCTTCTACATTTAACGTTGGTGTTTGGTGTTTGACGTTCGACATTGATGTTGAACATTTCAACATTCGAAAATTGATGATCGACATTGAACGTTTCGGCATTTGGAAATCGACGATCGACATTGAACGTTCCTCTACTATACTACACCCCAAATCTTCCAAACTCTCGAAGTCCCGGTCACATCAACAACCATGTTGGCCAGGCGGGCATGAACTAGAGGCTGACACGTGACGAGGGCTAGAGGTGACATGTGTCTTCATTAGGGGGTGAGATGTGTCATGCTCTAATAGGCATAAGAGGTATGCAAAACATTCATATCTTCATGACACATGGCACTTTAATCATGGGTCCATGTCACCTTGGGTGATGTCAACATGCCACATCACCTCAGGCTGAAAACCTTTCAAAACCTCCAATCTCACGGTCAATATGCATCCACGTAGACCTAGGGATATATGACCTTTGTCGCTTCACCACTTTGGCATTCACGGGTTTCATGGTGTAATCCTCTCCTTACTCCCGGAGTAGGTTAAAGCTGAATTTGACCATGATGTAGATCCAACGGTCACAAGTGGTCCCAAAGGTCCTCCAGATCAATGGATCTCGTTAATTCATGAATCTAGAGCTTATCGACACACCACACCCCAAATCCCCCAGAGATCCAAGTCTCTAGACTAAAGGATATGGCTCCACACGTCCCCTACCTATCAATGGACGAGATTTATTCCACTGTTCGTGACTTTGAGAGTCTTCACACCTTGAAGACTCTCATCCAAGTTCCTCCAGAGTGCCAAGTCTCTAGACTAAAGGATATATCAACACATGTCCTTAACGATGGACGACTGGGATGGACTCCATCCTTTCGATGCTCCGACGAAGTACATATTCACCATCAGGTCAAAACCTCCCAGATATACTCGATTAGTGGACACACGTCTTGGTTGATGGAAGGTTGAGAGGGGTTCTCACCGAAGTTCCTAGATCGATGGATGAGGAGGATCCCGAAGGATCCATAGATCCATGGTCCACATTACTTCACTACTCCGACCTTCGGGGGTTTTGAATTTACAACACCCCTGTCCTCCCGAAGTGGTCAACGTTGGGTTGACTATATCGTAGATCCGACGGTTGGAATATTTCCCGGGAATCCTCATATATACGGCCCAGATTAACTTCGGGTTTTGGGACTTCGGAGGATCCATATCCCTTACAATGAATACAAATATTCATCGAACTCGGGAAGACTAAAGGAGTCGAGGAGTTAACACATGCGCTCCTTCTCCAAATCCAATGGTCGTGACAAAACTTTGATCCTCCCGAACGGATCTTGTCCACTCGTCTTCAAAACAAAAGGATCTTCTCTTTCGAGACTTAAATCTCACTATACTTCCTGAGCTTCGTCATTCTAATAGACTTAGGTGCTAGCGCACACTTTGCGCTCTTTCTCCTGAGCTTAACCGACTCCTTCTCCCATGAGACTCAAAACAGTTGGGAGTGTTGACATGCATACGGGAAACTATGCCCAAGGTCGATGAACTCATAGTTCATTTGATTAAACTTGAGCCACTATAGGGATCGAGCATTTACATGTACAAACCATATAGTTCCTTACTTGCTTAAATACACAATCAAACAAAGATAAAGGGATGAAGTCTAATCATCAAGAAAACATGCACATCCCTGAAACATTCACATGATACCCAACTTTAATTTACAGTTACAGTTCAATTACACGGGATATGAGAATACTTATCTATTATAGGTTGCAACCAACTAACTAAATGTGGGTGTTTTCCTTTCCACCCAACCATAGGCTCATAAGAATTCATTCTTAGTGTTCTGGCCACCCCCGTGCCAAGCCATGATATCACCAGGGAAATTTCTACCATTACTCAGAGATCCTTTATCTGTCATAACATCCCTACAAGTTTTGTCAGATGCTTCCTCAACATCAAGCTCGTGGCCTTCCTCTTTTCTTCTGCATATCCGGGTCGCGCGTTCCCCTCTATGAATGCGCTCTTGTTTGGTATCTCTCCTTCTCTCTGTAGAGCCTCCCACGCTCTTCTCTTACTTCTCCTTGTCTTCTCTTTTTCTCTATTTTATGTGTATCTTTTTCCCAATATGGTTCTCGACCTATCCCGTTCCTTCTGTCAGAAGGAAACTCTTGTCAGCCTAGTACGTTAGACCCTGCAGTAATTCAGGATGAGATTGTTCAGTCATAACATGCTTCCATTCATGGGGGTGGTTGAGTATTCAACCACCATTCCTTCATTAATTGATTCCTCCCTTGGGATCTGAAGGGGTTTTATCATTCCCAACAAGGGGAAATTCGGGGCCATTTGACATAATGAACCCTCTCTTATAGTTTTCCCATTATTTCCTCTAGAGATATCATGGCCAATACTTCAAGGCTTTACCCCCACAGTCAGTTGTTGGAAATCTAAACAATAATACATTTACATCATTCACATGCCTTAGCATGGTAATCATAATTAACGATTAATTATAAGCTGGGGGAAATAAGGGTGTTACAATCCCCTGCCCTTTAAAAGGAACATTGTCCTCTACTTTGTTTCTCAGTAACACCTGTCACGACTTTCTCATTCAACTACTTCAAAAGTCTTGACCCTCTTTCTTGGTCATGTCCTTTTCAAACTCTTGGCCTTCATGCTTAAACATTTTACTGTTGCATAAAATTCAAGAAAAAATCATAACTTATCACAATACTCATCTGTACAGTTAGTGGATTTGTATCCACATGGTTGTCTTGTTTTATTGGCTCACTGTTTTTCCTGCACATACCCATTGTGTGCATGATCCCAATTAATATTTTATAAGAATTATCAAAGTCTCCTCTCCCCGGTCACTCACCCTCCAGGCGTAGGCTCAGGCATCCCCTTCTCTGCTATATAGTTCCTCGGGCGATCCTTCTTTCATTTCCAAGGATTTCTCACACAAGAAGAATTTCAGAGACTTCATTGAGCCTTACAGTTGAGGCGTCCCTCAGAATTTATCTGGTGAGGTTTCCCTCAAGCTTGTGTTGCCACAAAACCACATATTATAGGTGATCATGTCTTACCACGGGGTTCTCCTGTCCCAATCAGTAGCCTTTTTCATGCTTTCTATATTGACAGCCTTCACGTGTCCTCTTAAGATAGAACTTTCTTGTCTCACATGTATCACAAGTATAAAGAAATTATGAGATATTATCATCAATTTCAAATTCAAAATTTTCTTGCAAATCTGTCACCCACGGATTTCAAAATTCCACATTTTGTTTTTGAGATCTGTTCCACAGAGGAACCAGATTCACAAGCAGGGAATGTTTCTTCCCATAGAAGTCTGGATCAATAGAAAAATGGTCTTTCTTATGGCTTACAACACTTCCATATCCAAGAACCTTTCTTCCTGCAACTTCAACATTCCTCAACCAAACAAATTGTTAGTTTTCATGCACACTATATTTCCATTGCACACTTGCAGTGGCTCACAAACAATTTCAGAACTGTACATACTAACAATCAAATTCATTTTCTCAAGAAGTAAATACCATTCCTTTCAGTTTGTCTCAATGGACAATTGGTCTTCCTTATGGGCTTATAACACTGCCATATATAAGACCCTTTTCTTCCTGCAAATTCAACATTCCTTAGCCAAACAAATTGTTAGTTTTCATGCACTTTATATTTTCAAAACTATGCATACTAACAGTCCAAGTTATTTTCATCTACTCAAGGATACAAAGCAAAAGGAAATATCATTATTTACGTATGCATCCTTTCAACATACTTAAT
>ML794989.1:40403-91139 GCA_009831015.1 Picea engelmannii | reverse complement strand
CTTAAAACTTTCAATTAACATAGAATAGTCATACTCAGAATCGTCATGACTTTCACCCATCTTGTTAAAATAATTTTGTTTACTTTTATTTACTTCCCTTTCATATTTAAACCAAAATCCAAAGAACACACAATCATATTGTTTCAACTCTGTTCAACATTAAAAAAAAAAACATCAACCACTGCCCATAAATAAATTTCTCAAATTGAACATAGACATAGTTATTTCCTGAGTTGAACAGACTCTTTTTAAACATGCGTGATTTCATTCCTCGACAAATGTAACAATTAAATTCACAATGAAACCATACTACCAAAACCCTATGCTCATCTCTGATGGTGCAATAAAACAGAATGATGCACGATGTCCATAAATCATACACAGTAGACAACCAAGCCACAATTATCAACTCTTCAAATTGCAATAATCTCGATCGGGACAAATTAAACACACAACAAACACCAACTTCATTTTATACCATGCTATAGGAATACATAGACCAACGCATAACACAAAAAGGGATCTTTGTGACTATACATATCCAATTACTCCCAATCAAACCATTCATAACAATGTTGAGTTATCAATCCAATTGTTACAACAAAAGGAGGCAACGACTGTATGCCCATTATCATTCCCAATTACAACTCTCTAATCAACCAATTAAACCATGTCGAGTTATCGATTCAACTGTCATAAGAAAATAATGCAAAAACTATATACCAATTATCATTTTCGATTACAACTGGGTAATCAACCCGATTAAAAAGAGACAAGCCAATAATCAAGGCCACTATCAATGCTAATCAACCAACTCATGACAGTCAACAAGATACCCAACAGGGTGTGACTGGTTTAGTTTATCAAAATTGGGCTCTGTAACTAATGAAAAAATAACCAAGGGTTTGCTCGGTGGAACCAAACACAGGGAGACTGAAGGCAAACCATATCAATAGTATGTGAGAGCCTTTGATACAAGCATGATGGAACCACAACCTTATAATCCCTAGCTTGTAATATAGGGTGACAGTTCGACACTAGGTAGGGTAGACCATGATGTTGAGGAGAAGAGGTTTCTTACTGGCTAGTAATCAACACCAAGAACACACATGGGCATAACCCTCATGTTTTTTCCCAAAAGCCGAATAATGCTGATAGAAATGCAGAGCCCAGGTACTATCAACCAACCCTAAAGAAATATTTTTGGAATAATAGCCACCCATAACCAACTGTGCATATACCAATAACATAAAATGAGCCCATGACTAGGTGGAAAACGATATGCAGTGATGAAAAGGTGGTTCAAATCATACACAATGACCCCATAACACCAAATACAATCGGGTGTGGTTACAATGACTATGAGGAGACGACCAACAAGGCCAAAAAGAATGAAACCCTCCAACAAAAACCCATAAAGACAATAGAGAGCCATCACATATTCCACCACACAGAACAACCAATGAAATCACGACTTCAACCATCAATTTTTCCATTTGAAAATAACACAAAGTCATTCCATAGAAAACACCATTCGTTTACACAGTTTCTAGCCTCAAGAAAAACATAGACCAATACATTATCGAGCCAACGTTCATTTCATATACAGAGCAAATTCATGGATGGGAGAAAAAAACATACTTGTAACCAAATGGCCTTAAAAATGTGAGCTTGGTCGAGTAGTTCCTTCCATGCCTGAATCTTGGAGGTTAACCACAAGCAAAATCAAATGAACAATAACCTTTCTAGGGTGACGGACAATGGGAGAAGTATGGATTGATGTGAATTTACTGCACGTCGCTTCCATCCTCTATCTCATTCAATTACGTAGTACACAACAGCCAACCAACCATTAATCCATGCATAGAACCTTGCACACATTTCTTGCCAATTGTGCCACCTGATCCATATTAACCATCGCAAAAACCATATTATAACATATATCACATGCGCCCCATATAACTCAATAATAACGTATAGCCACTAACATTTCTAGTTAGGACTAACATCAATTTATTTCAACTTCATTTGCATATAGCACAGTATAACATAGTTCTCTTTTATTGGATTTATTCCATATTGCTTTTGTCTCTTGTTATAACTAACATGTGTCTTGTGCAGGTGTAACATGTGGTGAATCATGGCTACAATAGCAATGTAACAATAGTGAACATAATCCATTAATAACATGGAATTTAGAGCTTAGAGTAACAAAATCAACACATAAAATCCATTATCCATTATCCATATGCCATTATGTCATAATAAAACCAATATTTTATCATCAATCATGTAGAACCCTGTAAGCAGTGTCGAACAACAACATAATTATCAAATACGAACCTTATCTGATCCTCCAATCTACAAGGGGGTCCCACCAACTAGTATTATATATCATTATCTTAGTTTAAATAATAGGCTTAAGCAATACTTTGCGGGAGAAATCCTCGTTGCGATTTTTATCGTCAACACAGACATTTGAGACATTTATAAACCCAAACACAGATTTTAAAAGACAAGAAATCCAGTAGGAACTTTATATTAATACGACAAAAGTATCAAAAAGTGTTTTTCCAAGGACCAAAATATCAAAATAGTGAAGCTCGTGGCTTCATATACAAAATCATCAAGGGCGATGCTCATTGTAACAAACAACTTCCCATGCTACTCTACAGATCAGTCGATCAATAGATGTTGATACACCAACTGTATGGTATTGGTAGCGATGAGGAAGTTCGTCCACCGTGATATCAGGGATGTTCATGGTTAATCCCTCTAGGTTTTTCTTGATCTCCTCAAGATCCTCAACAACAAATCCTCGACCCGCCAAAATACCTATCTCTCCTCGCCTATGAATGGGAGATGATCCCGGAGGACGATAATGCACCACATCTGCATTATTGAGAGCACTTGATTAGTATTGGATAAATGACCATTTTTTTATTATATATAATTAAAATATCAAAAACATCATATAATGAAGATTTCCTTCTTACCTATGTCTCCACACTGAGATCCCTTAGGAATACCTAAGTCAGGATCCCCACGGAAGTTCATCCCGGCAGAAGCATAATCCTCTACCATGATTTTCTTATCTCTCAACTATTGGAAGAAATCTTCATAATACTTGATGATAGGCATGCCACTGTGACGAGCTATCAAATCCACCCATATTTTCATCCATGGATCTTGTGAAGTGGGTATGCCCCACTCCACTTGTAGATGTAATATGGGGACCCTCTCTAGCAATAATGAAATGTCAATGGATCCATAACGAAAATGTTTCAACCGACCATTCCGACACTTTTTTAGTTTCTTTTTCATGTTCTTTAATACACCCTCGCACCAATTGAAGACCTAAGGATCCATACACTCTATGGCATACTAAAAGTGGATTTGCAAATCCATGTGGGGAGCCACACTCTCTGCCATCCTGGTGATAGTATAGAGGATGGTACTTAATGGTAAATCCCAAACATCCCTAATGGAAACCTTGCCACTATGATTTTGTATATTTGGCATGCAATGGTGTGCAACATAGTAATCCATGGGTTTTCCCCCACCCTTGCTTCCTGAGAGTGATACCTGAGAGCCTCGATGATATAAACCCATCATAAAGTAAATTTCATCTATATCCAATTTGAGTGTATGCACACCCGCGTGAAAGGCTTGTTCATTTACATCCCACATGTGGACTAGATACTCTAGCAATCTCAGTTGGGCTCTCATGCCCTGAATTTTTAAAAACTTGAGTAAACCACACTCCTGGAGTGCCATGACAGTGCCTGGGTCATTCCCAGAAAAATAGTCTTCTTCCTCATGCTCTCATTCCCTCCACTCGAGCATTTTGACTGAGGAAAACCTACCAAGTAACATGAAAAGATGATTAGAGTCATAAAAAATCAATTCTTGGAAGTTTTCCTAACTCATTTTTTCTTTTCAAAAATTAAGTTACGATCGTCGCAGGGATTTTCTTTTACGCAGAGTGACATCGTCGCACGCTAGATTTAAGTCCCCTGTGGCGATTTGAGATCGTCGTAGTTCATGATATTGTGATCTTGAGACGATCGCAAAGCGTAGTGACCTCCAAAAAATCAACCTAAACTCAAAATTAAACCAATAAAAATGAAATTTTAAACCATGAAAAGAGAAAGGGGCAAGAGATTACCTTTTTGACAGAAGAATTTTGCAAAATGGTCCACCAGGTGCTCCAGAATCGATTCTTGAAATTTGGAAGAAAAAGAGGGTTTTGGGCACTATTTGGGTGAAATTGCAAAATGAAATGGTAAATGGGTTGTTTTGACCTATTTTATTACTTTTTACCATATTTTATTACGGAATTAAATTATTTTTTATATTTTACCAATGCCTTGAAGTCTAACCAACTTCGCAAAGTGTTTTCTATTACAGATTGAAAGATATAAGGATGATACGTTTGACAAGGATCCACCATTTTGGTTGTTTTTGTGTGTTTTTCTTATGTACATATGCTTTTAGGGTTTTTAGGAAAAACTCTGAGCACAGTCTTAATTCTTTTGCATGCTCGTGAAACCATCAGAAAGAAATCAAGTAACCTTTTTATCATTTTTTCTAACTCGCAATGGTAACATGAAAAACGAACCCTATGGAGTATCATTTAAGCTCTTTTCAAGCTCCCTAAACACAAAATATAGCCGAGCGACCTTGTTCTTTTCAGGCTCGTAAAAGTATTTGAAGAAAATGCTTGATGAGTGATAGATTATCTCTTTTTCGGTCTCATTAGACTAACTTACGAAAAAGGACATTATGGAGTTCTCTTTAAGTGTTTTTCAAACTCTCTAAACATGAAAAACCCCTGATTTTTCTTTCTTTGGACTTGTAAAACAAGCATCGAAATGCCCCTATGGGAATGAACCACTCCTTCTTAGGGTTCATTAAACATACTTCGAGGGACTCATCCGAAGGATGAGCTTACATTACAAGAATATGTTATCATCCTCAAGCTTGTGTAAAAATAAAGAGGTACTTGCTAGAAATGGTGGGGGAAAATTGGGAAAGAAATTTGTATCTGTATCTGTGTTAGTGGCAATAAAGTCACTCTTGAACATGACACCCCCTTCATCACTATATCCGGGTTGGGAAATCCATTTGTCTCTCGTTTGACTATCCACAATTTCATATGTTGGGTCCTCCTTGAGTCAATGATGCCAAGACAATTGTTGTGTCATTCATATGTTCAAGAGAAGTCCAACCTAAACAAAACTTCTATCAAGTCGGCCATCTGTAGTTATAAATTTTCTACCATGTCGGCCTTCCCTGAGTCAGTTTCAAATCACTTCATACTCTGATCTACTTCAAATCTGCTACATATTTTGTGTCATTGATGGGGGATACATTAAGGCCCTCCTATGATGAGTCTTTTCCTGTCGACTTCAACTCATTATCCGAGAACAAGTCTTAGAAATAACATCAGTACCTTGGAGCATGCATGCCTCAATGTTAGCTATTTTCTCTTTCAACAGTGGGTTCACATCATTGGCCTGTGAGTGGAAGATTCCATCGAGTGTTCAAATTAAACTCATTCATTCACATTTGTTGGATTGTACTAGAGTACCTTGGGAGTCATTGACATCAATGGTGATTTCCCTCGCACTTGTTAACGATTTTCATTTGACCGGTAATCAAGTGGTTTCTACCATGTTCGACTTCAACACATGTAAACACATGGTTAGATTCGTACTTAGAGATGATGGAAATGAAGACCCTAGATCTCATCATATAGGTCTAGGTTACGATGGAGTATTCATAAGTCTGTACTAACACATATATCCACTTTGTATGTATTGTGGCTATGTCCAAATTTGAATTCTTTAAAGAGCATAGATCCACAGTGTATTTCACATGGATATGTTGAATCATGATGACATGGATCCACAGTGTATGTTTAGTGGCCATGAATCACTTAACACTTATGATTAGAGTCACTTGTAGTCTGAGTATGGGAATTCCTACCTTAGAAGATGGTATATTATTATGAAAATGCTTGATTGTTTGCAGGTTCCCAATTGATGCTCTCCTTTTTTTCGACACACACATTCTACAAAGTATTTCAGTTGTCACATGTTCTAACTTCATACTTTTGGGGGAATTCTGTTACACATTATTTTGGTCACCCCAGTTATCAACTGATGACATGTGCATAACTCGCTTCCATGTTCCCTGAAAACACTAAAAGAGACTTTCTCCATGAGAAAAGTGGTTTACCTTTTCTTCCTTAAAAACTATGACAAGGGAGATCATTGCACCCTGCTCTATACTTGGGGTGCGACAATGCTTGATCGTCGCACGCTGCACCAAATTTGGACTGCGACGTTGTCACAGACTGTATTTGCATAGGGTGCGATGATGCTTAAACAAGGGAAAAGTCAAAATTCATGAATGTTCTATAAGGGAATATTCTAGAAGATGAGGTGGCCTCCGATCAGTTTGGATCTTACTCTCTTCTCTGATTTAGTGGGATCATCCTAATATCCTCATCCATCCCTCTTTCACCCTATACAAAGAGGGATCTCTTATGGAAAAGGATAAGGTTTTCAAAGGCTTGCATATGCATGAATAGTTCTATTATAGATCATACTTGAGATAGCTTTTCTTTAGCTCTGTAAGTCAGACGGTGGATCTTCTTCATCAAAGGAATTGGAGAAAAGGTGTGTGTGTTGGAGAAAATATCCATTGAAAGGGACCTTGAAAAATCAAAGAATGGGTTGTATTGTCCACGTTCCATTTTAATATAATGCAACAATACATTGCTTCCCTATAAAGGTGTCTTGACTTTTACTGTATAACTCCTTGATATTATACATACAATTCATTGGAATATATATATCTTTGCTCTCTCTCTTTGTTGGTTTGTGCTTCTTAAATAGGTTCACTATCTTTCAAATACAAAGATGGAGCGACAAGGATGACACTAGCGAGGATCAAGCATCATTTAAAAGGTATGTCACTTGTCCCTCTCTGAACTAGTTTATATGACAAAGAAGTCTAAGGTGAATTTTGTATTCTGTCTTGTTTTGTTCTAGCTTCCTGTGGAAGTTAGGGAGATTAGTTTGTGCCCTCACTTATCGATTTGTCCGATAACAATGTGTAATATATCCAACAATCATAGGGTGTCTTCATATTCAACATGATCACTTCTATGAGATTCCATATTTCTTGGAAAAATTCTTTCCACATGCACCTAATTTCAATTAAAGTTCATTCAAAAGGCCCATATAGTCCATAAGCTAGCTTTCATAAATTTCATCAAACATAGCCTTCATAGTCTTCCAGACAATATGTAGGTAATCGGTATCTCTTTTAAGAAAGAAAATATCCCTAGAGATGTAGGTCATTGTGACTCTTACAACCTCATCCTTCTTCTTGCCGATGAGAATTTCTGTTGGTCATCCTTTTGAACTGGAACCACAGTTTTTTTAGACTTCAACATTTATTTACTCTTCAACATTGTTTCCATATATTTTTCTCAAATTCCATAGTTGGGGCCATTCAGAACCACGATATTTTTCTTAGAATTCATAATGTTGATATATATATCTAATCTTAAATTCAGTCTACAAATTGAAACCATGAGTCGATATACAAGACATATTTAGCTCATTAGAAGTGGTTACAACCAATAGCCTTCATAAGACTTGTAGACAATAGACTAGATCTCAAACCACTAGCTATGAAACCATGTTGGAGAATTAAAGGATTGGGTAGGGAAAATAGCTAGTATTCCAAGAGATAGGTGTTCTCTAAAGACATTGTTACAACACTTAAGCACAATTGAGCATAGCTCAACATACATAGTGGTGTATGAAACCAAAATATTTCTATACACTACATACAAAAAAAATTCTTAGATCATCCCATAAGGCCATCTTTTGATAGCACCAAGATGTAACCAACTCCCTTGAAGTGGGTATTATGAGGCCCACATAGATTGGTGAGGGTTCATAACAAACTCCTTGATTTTTTCCTTGTTTTGTGCACCAGTTTGTTGAGGGGTTAGAATTCCCTTTGACTCAACAGTAGGAAATGTACTCGTCGATGAGGCCCGATTAGACTCTTCAATGTTTTATGGTAGTACAATTCTCCATATCGATGATCCAGAAAGTTTTGATTGGATTTAACAATGATATATCTATGTACCTTTCAAATATGTCCTCCTAATGAATTATTTTTTTTTTGGGTTTACCATGTTTTATAATGTATTGAAAGACAAAAAATGATCTATGTGGGAGAAGACCGGACCTTGGAATAACCTTTGTGCCCCAATATGCAAATAACAACTACATCAAGTTTAGATTAGCAGTAATACCATCACTTTACCAGACCATTAGATATTATTTGAGAGAAAGTTTGAAAGAGAGTACACATGCAATATAATAGGGGCTAGAAAATAATTTCACCACACCTTACCACACATCACATGTTAAACATTATTGATTTACTTTAATCAGTTTGAAATAAAGAACTGTAAATCATTCTAAGATAACTTAAGAAATAATCATAACAGATCTTACTCGAGACAACAACAAATATCAAGTTGAGAATGGAAACAATCCATAGGTTCAATCACATTCACACTTTTAGATGAAAATGCTTCGGGTTCTACGTAGAACTTTTGAATTAAAAAATCTTTGTACAAGAAATAGTTCTCTTTCAAAATAAAATCCTCTATCCTATGCAAAAACCATCACCTTTAATACATGGTCGATGCCTTTATTTATCAAAGTAAACTATCTAAAAATAGATACTATGTCGAGTCTTATCAAGTAAACAAAATCAAAGTGGACTTAATCCATGTGCCCTTCTCTGGTTATCTCTAGTTGTCTTGATGCTCTACTGCATCGGATTATTCCTCTCATATATTGACCACTGGAAAAAGAGTTATTCACATGTGTTGGCATAAGGAAACATGTGTTGGTCCATTGGTGTGCTAGGGATCTCTTTCATCTCCACCACACGTTTCTTGTATTTATCCATATTGACACTTATTTTCTGCAAAAATATCGATGCTATGATAGGGGGCTTCATGAACTTATTCATCTGTCCCAGGATAAGGGTAGAAATCTGTGAAATTTCTGCTTCAGATGCATGGTCCAGTTTAGTGTGTTTCTTGACTATGTCACACAATTATGTGAAGTCCTCAGGTTGGTCGAACTCTGGTATATGGATATCTCTCATTTCCTTATTTATTTTATCCCATCTCTTCACACATTCTTCCCATCTTTCTTGCATTTTTCGATGAGGTTCTTGTACCATTTTTGTCTAGTGTTCCTTTTCCCTATGTATTTTGGTGATACTATAATCTATGAGTACCTGAATACCATGTTCTTCTGTGTCTCGTCTTGTAACACACCCAACCCCTAAATACCCTTTCTAGGGATGGGGCATCAAATTTTTGCTCGTTCAAATGATCTCAAATCATTTCTCCGAGGTCTACACCCTCTTCTACTCATCCGTATCTTTCTAATGAATGTTACCGACTCTAATTCTACCTCTGGTTTGCAAGATACAACCTCTCGAAGTTATTTGGGCGTTATTAGTTGGGGTCTTCAAAGTTCAGTGTTGAACGCCCCTTTTCTTGCTGCACGCATCCTCCCCGAAGTCCTGAAAACTCTCCATGTGGCCTTGGCCATTCAACGGTCGATGTTTGGTCTTCTACATTTAACGTTGGTGTTTGGTGTTTGACGTTCGACATTGATGTTGAACATTTCAACATTCGAAAATTGATGATCGACATTGAACGTTTCGGCATTTGGAAATCGACGATCGACATTGAACGTTCCTCTACTATACTACACCCCAAATCTTCCAAACTCTCGAAGTCCCGGTCACATCAACAACCATGTTGGCCAGGCGGGCATGAACTAGAGGCTGACACGTGACGAGGGCTAGAGGTGACATGTGTCTTCATTAGGGGGTGAGATGTGTCATGCTCTAATAGGCATAAGAGGTATGCAAAACATTCATATCTTCATGACACATGGCACTTTAATCATGGGTCCATGTCACCTTGGGTGATGTCAACATGCCACATCACCTCAGGCTGAAAACCTTTCAAAACCTCCAATCTCACGGTCAATATGCATCCACGTAGACCTAGGGATATATGACCTTTGTCGCTTCACCACTTTGGCATTCACGGGTTTCATGGTGTAATCCTCTCCTTACTCCCGGAGTAGGTTAAAGCTGAATTTGACCATGATGTAGATCCAACGGTCACAAGTGGTCCCAAAGGTCCTCCAGATCAATGGATCTCGTTAATTCATGAATCTAGAGCTTATCGACACACCACACCCCAAATCCCCCAGAGATCCAAGTCTCTAGACTAAAGGATATGGCTCCACACGTCCCCTACCTATCAATGGACGAGATTTATTCCACTGTTCGTGACTTTGAGAGTCTTCACACCTTGAAGACTCTCATCCAAGTTCCTCCAGAGTGCCAAGTCTCTAGACTAAAGGATATATCAACACATGTCCTTAACGATGGACGACTGGGATGGACTCCATCCTTTCGATGCTCCGACGAAGTACATATTCACCATCAGGTCAAAACCTCCCAGATATACTCGATTAGTGGACACACGTCTTGGTTGATGGAAGGTTGAGAGGGGTTCTCACCGAAGTTCCTAGATCGATGGATGAGGAGGATCCCGAAGGATCCATAGATCCATGGTCCACATTACTTCACTACTCCGACCTTCGGGGGTTTTGAATTTACAACACCCCTGTCCTCCCGAAGTGGTCAACGTTGGGTTGACTATATCGTAGATCCGACGGTTGGAATATTTCCCGGGAATCCTCATATATACGGCCCAGATTAACTTCGGGTTTTGGGACTTCGGAGGATCCATATCCCTTACAATGAATACAAATATTCATCGAACTCGGGAAGACTAAAGGAGTCGAGGAGTTAACACATGCGCTCCTTCTCCAAATCCAATGGTCGTGACAAAACTTTGATCCTCCCGAACGGATCTTGTCCACTCGTCTTCAAAACAAAAGGATCTTCTCTTTCGAGACTTAAATCTCACTATACTTCCTGAGCTTCGTCATTCTAATAGACTTAGGTGCTAGCGCACACTTTGCGCTCTTTCTCCTGAGCTTAACCGACTCCTTCTCCCATGAGACTCAAAACAGTTGGGAGTGTTGACATGCATACGGGAAACTATGCCCAAGGTCGATGAACTCATAGTTCATTTGATTAAACTTGAGCCACTATAGGGATCGAGCATTTACATGTACAAACCATATAGTTCCTTACTTGCTTAAATACACAATCAAACAAAGATAAAGGGATGAAGTCTAATCATCAAGAAAACATGCACATCCCTGAAACATTCACATGATACCCAACTTTAATTTACAGTTACAGTTCAATTACACGGGATATGAGAATACTTATCTATTATAGGTTGCAACCAACTAACTAAATGTGGGTGTTTTCCTTTCCACCCAACCATAGGCTCATAAGAATTCATTCTTAGTGTTCTGGCCACCCCCGTGCCAAGCCATGATATCACCAGGGAAATTTCTACCATTACTCAGAGATCCTTTATCTGTCATAACATCCCTACAAGTTTTGTCAGATGCTTCCTCAACATCAAGCTCGTGGCCTTCCTCTTTTCTTCTGCATATCCGGGTCGCGCGTTCCCCTCTATGAATGCGCTCTTGTTTGGTATCTCTCCTTCTCTCTGTAGAGCCTCCCACGCTCTTCTCTTACTTCTCCTTGTCTTCTCTTTTTCTCTATTTTATGTGTATCTTTTTCCCAATATGGTTCTCGACCTATCCCGTTCCTTCTGTCAGAAGGAAACTCTTGTCAGCCTAGTACGTTAGACCCTGCAGTAATTCAGGATGAGATTGTTCAGTCATAACATGCTTCCATTCATGGGGGTGGTTGAGTATTCAACCACCATTCCTTCATTAATTGATTCCTCCCTTGGGATCTGAAGGGGTTTTATCATTCCCAACAAGGGGAAATTCGGGGCCATTTGACATAATGAACCCTCTCTTATAGTTTTCCCATTATTTCCTCTAGAGATATCATGGCCAATACTTCAAGGCTTTACCCCCACAGTCAGTTGTTGGAAATCTAAACAATAATACATTTACATCATTCACATGCCTTAGCATGGTAATCATAATTAACGATTAATTATAAGCTGGGGGAAATAAGGGTGTTACAATCCCCTGCCCTTTAAAAGGAACATTGTCCTCTACTTTGTTTCTCAGTAACACCTGTCACGACTTTCTCATTCAACTACTTCAAAAGTCTTGACCCTCTTTCTTGGTCATGTCCTTTTCAAACTCTTGGCCTTCATGCTTAAACATTTTACTGTTGCATAAAATTCAAGAAAAAATCATAACTTATCACAATACTCATCTGTACAGTTAGTGGATTTGTATCCACATGGTTGTCTTGTTTTATTGGCTCACTGTTTTTCCTGCACATACCCATTGTGTGCATGATCCCAATTAATATTTTATAAGAATTATCAAAGTCTCCTCTCCCCGGTCACTCACCCTCCAGGCGTAGGCTCAGGCATCCCCTTCTCTGCTATATAGTTCCTCGGGCGATCCTTCTTTCATTTCCAAGGATTTCTCACACAAGAAGAATTTCAGAGACTTCATTGAGCCTTACAGTTGAGGCGTCCCTCAGAATTTATCTGGTGAGGTTTCCCTCAAGCTTGTGTTGCCACAAAACCACATATTATAGGTGATCATGTCTTACCACGGGGTTCTCCTGTCCCAATCAGTAGCCTTTTTCATGCTTTCTATATTGACAGCCTTCACGTGTCCTCTTAAGATAGAACTTTCTTGTCTCACATGTATCACAAGTATAAAGAAATTATGAGATATTATCATCAATTTCAAATTCAAAATTTTCTTGCAAATCTGTCACCCACGGATTTCAAAATTCCACATTTTGTTTTTGAGATCTGTTCCACAGAGGAACCAGATTCACAAGCAGGGAATGTTTCTTCCCATAGAAGTCTGGATCAATAGAAAAATGGTCTTTCTTATGGCTTACAACACTTCCATATCCAAGAACCTTTCTTCCTGCAACTTCAACATTCCTCAACCAAACAAATTGTTAGTTTTCATGCACACTATATTTCCATTGCACACTTGCAGTGGCTCACAAACAATTTCAGAACTGTACATACTAACAATCAAATTCATTTTCTCAAGAAGTAAATACCATTCCTTTCAGTTTGTCTCAATGGACAATTGGTCTTCCTTATGGGCTTATAACACTGCCATATATAAGACCCTTTTCTTCCTGCAAATTCAACATTCCTTAGCCAAACAAATTGTTAGTTTTCATGCACTTTATATTTTCAAAACTATGCATACTAACAGTCCAAGTTATTTTCATCTACTCAAGGATACAAAGCAAAAGGAAATATCATTATTTACGTATGCATCCTTTCAACATACTTAATTTTCCAAATGCAATTCAAATATCAAATGTCCTTAATCAATGTTCCAATATTCATGGCCACATTCACACCCAATGCACCCTTGCATTGATTTTCAAGTTTGCCACACTTTATGACAAGCACATTTTCATGGTGTGTTGGAGCTTAACCAAACTCTTCACCATAGGGCTTATTAATTTTCATTCACTATTGCAACAGGACTATGCTTCTAGCTATAGGATGATCATGATCCCAGATCAACACATATGAAACCAAAATTTTCTCTTGAGTGCACCCAAACATTCTTTACTTTAGTAGTAACTAGGGTGCCAGTACTCATGGCCACTTAATTTTCTTTTCTTTAACATCTATACATTGAAATTAAAACATTGGAAAGTCCTCCTTCAATGGAAAATCCATTGTCTGCCCTTTATGCAAACATGCATTTTCTAGAAGCAATTCCATGCAATGTGCCAACTATGGGCACCTTTATTCCCAATCTCCCTAGATTGATCATTGTAACCACGATACTCTTTATTCTTGAATTTTATTGCAAGGATTATAGCTCATCTTTGGTTGGCATGGACTTCCTCTCTCTATTATTAATGTTCTTTTTACTGAATCATACCCTACTTGGGTATCGATGGCATACACCAACCACTTCCAAATTATTTGCATATCATTAAGATAATGAAATCTTTTCAGAATGTATTCTTACCAAATCCCTTCAAACCTCATGCCACATAGGTATGAACATTCTTATACCTTCTTTGGATGCTAGCACCCACTCTGATATTACCTCATCAATGGTGCTTTGTGGGGACTTTTAAAGTCCCTTCAACAATCTTTTAACAACAACCTTCTCATAGTTATCCTTTGCTTTAGGTTGTCCATCATTGGAAACTGTCTTTCTCAACAACTCCAATTCCATTCCACACATGATAAACATCATAATTATGTTAGTCATTGTGTAAAATAAAAACGCAAGTATCATAGATTTCTAGTCAATAAAATATTTTCACATATCATATTTCCAATTTTCTCGTATCCCAAAGAACACATTAGACAACAAGAAAGGAGTTAGGGGATTCTTCCCTTTTTCCAACTTCTTCTACACCATTTGGGATTTTCAGCCCAACTGAGATATTTCTAAGGCATCACTACCTTTGCTTAACATGGCTTTATCCAAGCCTATTCATTTAAACATACTCATTTATTCATTCTCCATTTTATAGTTGTACTTGTTCTCACAAATGCTCATATAAGACCTACAACTCTGTAAGTAATTCATATTTCTTAGGGCGGGAAACATGTTCCTCCTTTTTCCTTTTCTTTGGTTTTGCAATTAATCCCTGTTTGGATCTTCCTGCTCTTTTCCTTGAGCATATTTTTCTAGGCCTCACCCTAACCTTTTTGGATACATCAACATGATTTACTAGCAACTTTTTCTCACAATGAAATATGAACCTACACATTATGCACATTACCATTCAGTTATCATAATGGTCAACATTCATTCATTAGTCTTCCGCTCATACATTTTGTTGCAAAATAAAATCCATAATTATTACATGTGTGTGTGTGTNGGCTTGCAACCCATTGGTAAATTTCCATCAATCATTAAGGTCGTGACTCTATTCTCCTGACAGAGTCCCTACATAGTTCTTTCACAGGGAACTCCTTCAACATCCAACTTCCTTATTGCATATCCTTCACTATCTGTGATAGCCTCAACCTTGAGTTAGTTCAATTGTTTATCAAATATTACATAATGAATATAAACATGCATCTTTGTTATGCATCCAGATTATTCATCCACACCTATTCCTTGTTTTGTTAAATTACATTCATGATGCACTTAACCACATGCACAATCATAAATCATTTAACTTATGATGGTTCAAATTTTTTCTCATGCAACCCTCAAAGGCTTAATCATGTTGCCTTTTGTCATGACAACATAGCATCCTTGCTCTACTCTTTCATATATTTATATTAGTATTTCCTGAGGGAATGGAACCCATTCCCATCAAGCCATCATTCAAAAAAGAACTTTCACGACTCTTCAGAATGGAGTCAACCATGTATCCATGGTATTCATTAAAAATTTTCAAGTGAAATTATTGCCTCACATTCCACTCATCACGATAGTCATATTGTGCCTTTTGTATGCATATATTCATACATCATACACGTGCATTGCTTTCACCTTTAATATCATTCATACCTAATTCGTATTAATATCAGTCTTTATGTCAAGCAACCTCGAATTGCATCAAATTAATGCACTCAAGCATATACAGACATAGATAAACATTCATCATACAAGCTCATTGTTTGTGCCCCTTTCCATGGCCGTCATGGACATATCAAATTTCTAGATCCTTCTCCCAAGGATATTACTTCTGTTCTCATGAAAATTTCCATAGAGATACTCAACATTAAGCTTCCCTCTCGATTGGGAACTTGCAATCATTCACATGACATCCACCTAAAAATTTAACGAACGTAGTCATAACTATGTTTCCCTTTCTACACAATAATAACTAGCAAGAAAACACTCTTACCTCAAATTCCATGAAAACATTTCCCACTCATAAATACAGTTTGGGAAATTATAGCCATGCCCAAGGTAACAAAACAACCAATCTAGATTCCAACTAGTCTTGATCAACAGACCTTCCGATCGAGGAAATCCTTTTCTAGATTCCCCTCACTAGGGTCCAACTATATATATATATATATATGGCTACCATCCACCACCAGATTTCAATCTAACCCATTGAGCATCTAGAATATCCCCAACACTTCCTTTACCACATTCGGTATCAACATTTAATCAATGATTTTACCTTATTTATAATAAATTTTAATGTCTAATAACATTTGGACTATCAATTTCAAAGTATGTTACTTACTAAGTATTCTAGTTTATAACTCTAGAGTATCTTTAGATCATAATTGGTCTTAACCATTACATCTAGAATTCTTCCTTTTGTTCAACAACAGTCAGGGATAGAGGTCACTTTCCTCCTCCCAGAGGAATTATAGTACATTAGTTTCCTATACACCAAGCAAGGGAGGCTATTGTGATTTCTCACTCAATCACTATGTATTTATACAACTCCGTTTATCATCTTGATTAGAAAAACCCTGCCCAACAATTCCTGTACCTAGAAAAAAAAATTGTTTCTCAGTTCCCTTTGAAACCCGAGAGTTGCACATGTTTTCCATTTTCAGAGAATGGTTACCAGACCCATTCCTCTTGCATAGACACATCCTTGCATTAATAGGGATACACACTACCCTAACACAACCATGATCTTTTGAACTCGCTCTTGTCACTCCACTCCTACCTTCATGAAGGTTGTTTTCAATATATAGGGTTGTTTTTTACTTTCTTACTGGGTTATTCCAACAAAAATTTTCATTCATTATAGGTCAAGTAAATTAACCTTACCACTTCCATCAATCCTATGATCGTGAGGGATCGTATACATATACAAGGTTTAATCCTTCATTAAAAAAGTAATTATTATTGTTATGGATCCTTTCAATCCATTCACATCCAAGTATTGTTATTAGTGCTCATCAACATAATCCCATTCCTGTGGGATAAGCCATCATTTCCGAGAAGAAATGGTAGGATTTATCTGCCACATAATAGCATGATTCGATGTCATTGGGTAAAATCCAAACTAAATTTTAAATCTACATCCTTCTACTCGAGGAACTTATGCAAATGATTTCCATTTGGCAATAATAATATCAACGGGCTCATCTTAGCCTTGGTAACCCAACATTATGTATGTACAACAATACGTATGATTGCACTGTGAATTCAACTTCCTTATTTGGAAACATTAGCAACATAAAGTGCATATTTCCAAAACATTTATCAACAATTGAAAGTTCCATTCCTCACTTCAATATAGGTTTACTAAGCCTCTTAGGAATGGGTAACATAGGGTGTTACCCCTTAAGGTCCTCCAATAATATTTATATGTGACTCATGCATGAGCCCAAATAGGACAAGTGTTGTTTCCATGCTTTGATACCAATTTGTAACACACTCGACCCCTAAACACCCTTGCTAGGGATGGGGCATCAAATGTTTGCTCGTTCAAATCATCTCAAATCATTTATCCGAGGTCTTCATCCTCTTATACTTGTCTATAGATTTCTAATGATTGTTATCATCTCTAATCCAACCTATGGTTTGCAATATATGGCCTCTCGAAGTTATCCGAGAGTTATTAGTTTGGGTCTTCAACGTTCAGTGCTGAACACCTCTTTTTTTTCTGCACGCATACTCCTTGAAGTCCCAAAATCTCTCCACGTGGCCTTGGCCATTCGACGGTCAACATTCAACATTCTACATTGAATATTGACTTTCAACATTCATCTTTCGACATTGATGTTGAATGTTTCAGTGTTCGACAATCGATGATCGACGTTGATTTTTTTGGTGATCGACGTTGAACATTTCAGCATTCGACAATCGGTGATTGATGTTGAATGTTCCTCTACTATACTACACCCCAAATATTCCAAACTCTCGAATTCTTGGTTGCATCACCAACCACGTTGGCTAGGAGGACATGAACTAGAGGCTTGCACGCGATGAGAGCTAGAGGTGACAATGTCCTCATTAGGGGGTGACATGTCTCATGCTCTAATAGGCATAAGAGGTATACAAAACTTCCATATCTTGGTGACACATGGCACATTAATCATGGGTCCAATTCACCCTGGGTGATGTCAACACACCACATCACCTTGGGATGACAACCTTCCAAACCCTCTGATCTCACGGTCAAGATGCATCCACGTAGACCTCAGGATCTATGACCTCCATCGCTTCCCAAAGTCAACATTCGGGGGTTTCATGGTGTAATCCTCTCCTTACTCCCGTAGTAGGTTAAATCCAAATTTTACCATGGGGTAGATCCAATGGTAATGAGTGGTCCCAAATCTCCTTTAGATTTATGGATCTCGTTAATTCGTGAATCTGAATCTTATTGACACACCACACCTCAAATCCCCCGGAGAGACAAATCTCCGGACTAAAGGATCTAGTGCCATGCATCTCCTACCTATCAATGATCGAAATTTAATCTGTTGTTCACAACTTCAAGATTCTTCATGCCTTGAAGAATCTCAGCCAAGTTCCTCTAGAGTGCCAAGTCTCTTGACTATAGGATCTAGTGACACATGTCCTTAACGATGGATGAATGGGATGGAATCCAGACTTTCAATGCTTCGGGAAAGTACATATTCACCATTAGGTCAAAACCTCCTGGATATACTTGATCCATGGACATGCATCCTATTTTATGGGCGGTTGAGAGGGGTTCTCAACGGAGTCCCTAGATCGATGATTGAGGAGGATCCCAAAGGATCCATAGATCCACAATCCACATTGCTTCACTAATCCATCCTTCAGGGGTTTTGAAATCACAACACCCCTGTCCTCCCAAATCAGTCAATGTCGGGCTGACTATATCATAGATCCAACGATTGTAATAGTTCCCGGGCATCCTCAAATATACGGCCCATATTAACTTCAGGATCCAGGACTTCAGAGGGTCTATCTCCCTTACGACGAATACCAATATTCTATGAACTCGTGAAGAATGAAGGAGTTGAGGAGTTAACACCTTCTCTCCTTCTCCAAATCCAATGATCGTGGTCGACCTTTGATCCTCCCAAACGGATTTCGTCTTCTTGTCTTCCAAACGAAAGGATCTTCCCTTTCGTGACATAAATCTCGCTATCCTTCCTGAGCTTTATGAGTTCTGAAAGACTTATGGGTTGGCACGTGATTTGCGCTCTTTCTACTGAGCTTAACATAATCCTTCTCCTAGGAGACTCAAAACATCTAAGAGTGTTGACATGCATACAAAAAACTATGTGCAAGTTCAACGAACTGACAATTCATTTGCTTAAACTTGAGCCACTATAGGGATCAAGCATTTACATGTACAAACCATATAGTTCCTTACTAGCTTAAATACACAATCAAGAAAAGATAAAGGGACACAGTCTAATCATCGATAAAACATGCACATACCTGAAACATTCACAGGATATCCAACTTTAATTTACAGTTATAGTGCAAATACACTGGATATGAGAATACTTATCTATTACAAGTTGTAGCCAACTTACTGAATGTGGGTGTTCTCCTTTCCACCCAACCATAGGCTCAAAGGAATTCATTCTTATCACTTTGTCCACCCCTGTGCCAAGCCATGATATCACCACGAAAATTTATGCCATTACTCAGAGATCCTTTCTCTATCATAGCATCCCTACGAGGTTTATCAGATACGTCCTCAGCATCAAGATCGTGGCCATCCTCTTTTCTTCTGCATAACTAGGTCATGCATTCCCCTCTGTGCATGCACTCTTGTATGATGTTTCTCCTACTCTCTACAGAGCCTCCTGTGCTCTTCTCTTCCTCCTCCTTATCTTCTCTTTTTCTCTATTTTTTTTATATCGTTTTCCCAGGATGGTTCTCGACCTATCATGTTCCTTATGTTAGAAGGAAACTTGGGTCAACATGGTTTTTCATACCCTGTATCCCTTTGGAATGGAATTCTTCAGTCCGACCATTCTTCCATTCATGGGGGTGGTTGAGTATTCAACCACCAATCCTTCCTTCATTAACTGATTCCTATCCTTGGGATCTATAGGGGGTTTATCATTCCCAACAAGGGGAAATTCGGGGTCATTTGACATAATAAGCCCTCTCTTATAGTTTTCCCATTCTTTCCTCTAGTGATACCATGGCCAGTACTTTAAGGATTCACCCCCACAGTCAGTTGTTGGGAATATAAACAATAATACATTTACATTGTTCACATGCCTTACCATGGTAATCATAATTAACAATTAATTACAAGCTGGGGGAAATAGGGGTGTTACACAACCTGACTACACTTCTCTGATGTACTCAATCTTATCCAAAGCTTGATATGAATTTTCCTACCATCGTTGCATATATTTATAGGTCACCAATCCCATAAGAGTGTCTTCCTGGTAATCTGTTATCTGGGCCATGAAAATATCCCTTTCTTATTTGAATCAACTATACACCTCCATAAAATCACCATCAAGAAGTATTATTTCCTGAGCGGTGTCCTGATAATACTCCGCTTGATGTAGAATATTCTCTAACTCATTTCTCATGGTAGTAGCTTCTCATTCATCCCTTTTCTCACTATCTAGGGTGGCATTAGTTATAGTTATCCCAACTCCAAGCAGCTCGCTCACCTTGGTGTTTTCTGTATCTAATAAGGTTTCTTATGTAGTTACGAACAAAGTACTATCTAAAGTGAACCTCCTTCTTTTGACAGTTATTTTCATCACCACCTTTATTTTCTTGTCATAAGAGATAGCTTACACATCAGAAACCTCATCAAAATGTTCATGAATTTGTTGATCTCCCCAAGATAGGGTATTTCCCAAGCTCCCTGTCATATATAAATGCTCCATAACAGGTTACTTCCCTTTTTCCATGGTAGGTACTTGGATACTACCTTATTTTGTTAATATCTGCTCTCGTGTGGAAGTTATAGGTGACTATTCTTTATTGTTGGTTGTCTCTCTCAATTATTTAGAGGGAATGTCCCCTATGAGTTTTGGTGATGAGGCTCTCTGTTGGTCAATTACAGGTGGTGGTGGTGTTACTATCTAAGGTGGGGAATTGGATGCCAAGTCTCGAGTCACTGTATTTTCTATTGATGGGACATTGATTTCTTATTGTTCATATCCCCCTTCTTCTCCAAATGTATTTTATGCATTAGTTTTTTCATCACCAGTATCCCCATCATTACGAGGTGACCTTGCCTCATCTAAAGGATGAGTTTCCAGTTGTAGAAAAGTCCCACTATCCTGGGTAACTTCAATTGCTATGTCCCTTCTTTTTGAATTCTATAATGGTCCTCCTAAGGATGGGGCAATCATTTCTCCCAACATTTCCTCATAAGTGATAGGTATTGGGGCTATGTAATATATTGTTGGACCTTCATCATCATCATACATGGTTATTAAATTGATAAGGACTAGGGGTATACCTATTTTGGCGGGCATCCTTGATAATATTTGTGGCATTCTATCTATTG
Source organism: Picea engelmannii (assembly GCA_009831015.1). NCBI lineage: Eukaryota > Viridiplantae > Streptophyta > Pinopsida > Pinales > Pinaceae > Picea > Picea engelmannii. The sequence continues at coordinate 69,554 of ML794989.1, read as the reverse complement.
TAGGTTGCTTCACTTGAGTTTGTAGAGAAATTAGGTCATGTTGAGTGACAAACCTCTCTAATGGAGCTTCTTTATTAGTATTCGACTAGGTTGCATGAGTATTTGTCTCAACTGGGACAATCCTTGGAGGTTCTAAAGCTTCAAGAAAAGGGGTTCGGTTCATCATTTGCATAACCCTTTATTCCTCAGATAGGAGCATCGTTCCTGTTTTTGATGAATTTGTTGCTTCCACTACTCTAAATTCATCTTGTGCTTTGATATATTCCTATGTTGTATGATCTATAGTTGAAATTTTTTATTGCTCCAACATAGCCTTAAACTTGGTTATTTCTGGGTTTTCTTTTCTTTGAAGAACCTCTTCCCAGTCTTGAGCATTTTTCAGTGAATATATCATCTTCATAACTGTTGTGGGCATAGGGCCAATGTGACACCACTTATCTTGCATGCTGGGGTACTAGCCCTTTGGTATCATGTCTATGAAACTGGCCTGTAGGCAACCTGCAGTCCAAATGACTCAAACCTTCTTGATTGGCATGCATGGTGTCTTTGACTATATAATATCCAATATGGAAATTGTAGGGTATAAAATCCCTCTTCTTTTCCTTCACCAAAGAGGCATTGAAACATTGTAAAATGGTTTGGTAGCATATTTCCCCCAACACCAAACGATCTAGGACACAAGTGAGGAGTAAATGTGGAGCACCGGTAGATCCAAAAACCCTGATGTAAGTGTTCTTCTCTTCCATATACCAATGACTTACTCTAGATATCATTTTCTTTGTTGCTATTGAAAGTCTTAGACAATTATGTCTAAAAATAATAAAATGTATCCTAGCTATGAACTCATCGCATATCATAGCATAAAATTTATTATACTTGTTTTCCCATAGGATGCTAAAATACACATGTATAGGTAACTCAGTGATATTCCATCTTATATTCATACCTAGAAAAAAATTTCTCACATTGATTACGTCCATTAAGAAAGATGCCATAAAAAAGGATGGTGTCTCACCTTATTTTTTTTCTGATCCTGTTGAATAGTGATACTTTGTTTCTTTGAAATAATGCCCCCCTAGTTGAAACTAATTCAAGATATCGCAATTGTATATTCCAGGGACATCCAGGCTTATGATAATTTTGAACAATCCTTTTCCCCATACAATCGGTAGATCAACGCCATTAAGTACATGCATGGCTCCCTAAGATTTGTTGTGTTGTACCAACCAGTGGTCCTATTCAAGAATTTATTGTCCTCCCTCCACCATGAATTTAATAATTGGATGGTGTTATGTCGTTCATAGAACTTAACAACAAAATAAATATTCAGTCTTTCTTTTGGGTCTATGATATTGTAATAATTTTGCACCTCTACTAGAAGGAATACACCAACGCATTCCCCTTCCACATTATTGATTACTCATTTATCAGTGTTTGTGTGGTCAATTATCCATCCTAGGGTCTCTATGAAAGACAAAATGGGAGTTCAACATGCCAACCTGTGTAAGGATGACTGTCTAATATTTGAAAAAATTTGGTCATCTAGTTCCCTGACCCATGGGACACTGTGAGGAGTAAAATTTGGAAATTACTCCTCATGATTTTTTTTGTAGATATCTCCCCAAGATGGAAGGAGGACCTTAGATGCGGTGCATTCCTATGTACATCCAAATGATGGTGGTTGAAAAAATTGCTTCTTAGTTTATATTTGAATCATAGATTCTTCTTTCAGTGTAAATTCCAACTCTCTTGCCACTATTGGACTTGATCCTTCCCCACCTTCTGACTCTTTCCCTTTGGGTGTCCTTGGTGAGAAACTGGTTACTGACCTCCAAGGAGGCATATTTCATGCATGAGAACACCACTATGATTCATAAGTGATTATAGAAAATAACAAAAAAAATGGCGATATATAACACCTAAAAAATTCACCGCAGAATTTAATGTTTAGCTTCTTTGTAGATAAACCTGGTCTTACTAGTGTTTCCATGAACTGAGGCCGGGCTAGGATCCTCGGTGGATTTTATCTCCTTCTCTTAATTTAAATGCAATCTTCTTGAACAAAATATGAAATTGGAAGAGAAATGGCATTACAGATTAAAATTTCTAGATCCCGCAAACATACCTTGTCACGTCTAGTATTTAGTTTGGGGGAGTACAACATGATATTTGAAATATTCATAAATTAAAATAGGATCCACGCCTCTGTTACGAGGAAAATATCTCTATAGCTAGGGGTAAACCACAACAGATGAAAATGACTACAGAAATAAACTCTAATCTCACGTATGCTATATAAACAAATATGCTAGCAAGACAAGATAAAAGGCCTACGTTGTCCAGACGTTCGATGAAATCCACCATTGAGAAATTGACTCAAAGAAATACACTTGCAAGGTTTCCTCAACAACCAAGAAATGCAATCATATGGTGATAACATATAATGTTATCACATTCAATAGCATAATCCATCAACATTCATAACAAATACGCCCATGGAATAACAATTCAAATATTTGCAAGATATTAATTGGACAAGAAAAGAGTATTTATATTAAAATGTAATCAATAGAAGTGAATGAATTACAAACTTCCATGTCGACATGGTTTAGAACCGAGAAACTAAGTCCCTTCCATCTAGGCCTCCACCACTTCAATCCTCCACCAAAGGCAAGCTTATATAAGAGAGACAATGAGGTTCTCAATCAAGTAGGGAAGAGCTTGGGGGATGAACAATGTGTTCAAACTTAAAAGGAAAAAGGGATGCAAAATCAGTGAATAATTTCTCCAGAGTAACTTTACTCTCAAATTTGAATTCTTCTCCTCATTTCCATAGCTCGAGTTTGGCCCATTTGTAGCCTTCAAGTGGAACTAAAGGGTCGAGTCAGAACGTTTCCAGTATATGGAAGGTCAAGGATCATGGATCTCATGACGTCACATGGAAACTCAACACCATTTTTTAATTTTGGGCACAAAACCTTATGTACGCGGGTTGTAGTGGTGCAACTTGTGTATACACATGACGTACAATAGGTAGGGCGCATATATGTGGAAAAATAATGTTTTTAGCTCTAGGATTTGCAAAAAGGAACTTCAAGTCTGCATAGGGAAATGGAAAAAGGCCTTTTGTGCAAGTTTACATAGGGTGAGGCAAATCTTGCTATAACAGATGCCCCCTAATGTGTGAGATCAAAGGAGTATCTGTGATGGCTGAAATACATTATAAGACCCAGAAGTGGAGTAATGGGGACCCATCTGGAAGAAATAGTTGTTCATTACAATATTTACTGACTTTGCACACATGGATGCCAATTTGAATTACATTGCATATTCATGTGAACATATACCAAACAACTTTCCATGGCCATGGATAGGCAATACAAAGGTGGCTACATGCCAAAGGCTGTCATAGTCATGAACAAGGCCTAGTAAACCTAGTCTCAAAATCAATTTGAAGATATCTATATACAATGGAGTACAATATGTTCTCCCATGATCACTGAAGTCACATAGGTACTGGTCCAATGAAAGGTAGCAACAACTCATGAAATTTGTGACTATAAACTGATGTCTTCAAGTCTTCTACACAATCCGCCAAAGGTGCAAGTCTACACTGTGTGAATAAAGGAGTTGAGGTCGAACAAAATCAGACTTTGTTTGATTACCGGTCATTAAGGTATACCGTTAACAAATGCGAGACAACCTATTGATAATGAAAGTAGGTATCAAGGCACCGAGTACATTCTTACAAGTGTGAATAAATGTGTCAGGGTTGAACACTTGAAGAATCCATCGATTACAAGACATTGAGGTATTCACAACTGTCGATTTTGAGAGAACCTGCCACTAATGACTGCAAGCCTCTAGTTACTCATAGGACTCTAGGTGTCATCTCCAGAATGGATGAGCTGAAGTCGATGGAAGGATACCTGATGAAAGGAGAGAATTAAGGCATCTCTCATCATTTAGAATGAGGTAAAAAGAAGGATCTTGATGATTTGGAGGAAATCAGACGAACAACATCTTCACGAACCAACAAATTTGTGCGTCATTCGTGTGTGCCAGATGCAAGAGGTACACAAAAAAGACCCTCTGAATAGAAACCAATAAGGGAAATTGCTGACAAAGGTGAGGAAACCACCAATAAGGATAATGAAATCCAAGACATTGCACAAATCCTATTGTGTGAATAGATGTATTATCGTCGAACACAAGGGAAACCACCCAGTCAATGACCAATGATGAAATGTCAATTGTTGGGTTCAAGGTTACCTAACAATGAGGAAAGTAGGACCAAGGTGCACAATAGGACTACATCTTCATGTGATTCTAAGACACATTGAGGATATGGACAACATGCAAAGTCAAGAGTTCTGAGGAATGGACGACACAGGTTGATAGACATCCTTTGAACAAGAGCATGAGACATATGGAAGACTCTGGCAACATATAATCAATGATGAAACTTTGAGATGCAGGAGGCATCAATCAAAATCTCCATAGGGATTGGAAGAATAACCAGTCAGGGGAGTAAACTCTATGTAACGAGATCATCTTCCTAAGGTCATGATAAACCCAACATTTTGATTACAAGTGGACTAAAAAATTTTGTACTATGTTCAAAGGCAAAACGACTACTGGTAATATAATATAATTATATTCCCTTCCCACCCGTATTTTTTTGTTTTTTCATAGTCAAATGAATGCTATGATATAGAGGAGGAAACAAGTGTCGCAAGTAAGAAAAACTAGTTCTAGCAGTGGAACATACCTATGCTCAATGCACGGAGGTGCATGTGAGAGATGAACACTCAGGGGGAATTTTCCTCCTGGGTATAGGGTTTCAAGTTACAAAGGATATAAACAAGGATCTGCTTGGCTGATGATGCAAACTTCTGAGGTGAGAGGCTTATAATACAAAAGAGAGAACCGAAAATAGGCTCAATACTACAAGCAAGAGTATGATATGCAATAACAACTTAATTCCAAAAAATGTCCTTTTTTCGTAGTCTTAGTCTACTTGGTTTTAAAAAGGGATAAATTTTCACCAAATAGACATCCTTTCAAATCCAATTTACAAGTGTGAAAGAGACAAGTTCACTCGACAATATTTTCTCTTTTTTAAACAAGTTGGAAAAGAGATTAAATAAAACTCGTTTGGGAGTCCTCTTGGTATAGGTCAGCATGTTTATGAGTAAGAAATGAGGTTCAACATAAATTCATGTATTATCTAAAAGGGAATCCCGGTCCTACGGAAAAAAATATCTGCATGGGCACCGAATGAAGCAAAGGATCTAACTAGGGTACCCATGTTTGGTAAGTCTCTACCATTCCATAACGACACTTCTAGTTGCAGATAGAAGGGTTCGTGTCACTATAAAATGGGTTCGTACCTAAGGCACATGAGTGAAAATTATAGGACGATGCAAGTGTGCACGATGGATTGGATACCTATCCTATATGTTGGGTAACAAAAATACATGTCCAAAGTTACGAACGGGAAACATGGCGCTGAAAATCGCAAGAATTCCTGGATAAAACTACAAAAACCAACTCCATCCATTGTCGTATTAGTCCATTAGGCCAAAATATTGGACGAAACTATGCAAAGTGGGTAAACATTTTCTATAAATAGTAAAAACACCAATTTTACTATACCATTTGTATTTTTTACCCAAATAGTGGATTTTGGACCAAATTGCCTCCGAACTTCAACTGGTGATTGTGGGAGCTACGAGGGACGGAATCGATGACTGTTTGGACCAGGTAATTCATCTTGCTCTCCTGTTTCTTTTTAGTGGATTAAATTTTGTAATTAGGTTCCATTTTTTAATTTATTTAGGGCACAATTTGAAAACTTAGGTTTACGCGGGCTACAGTTTATTGGGTCACGTATACGCTTACTTATACGCAGTTGTTTAAAAAAAAAACATCATATAAGAAGCCCTATACGCGACTTTGTACACTACATCTCGCGTATATGTTCGTGGATAATATTTTTTAGAGGTTGCTAACTCAAAAAAGGGTTTGACTCTTGCAGGATGGTGCTAGAGTGGAGAGAAAGAGAACATGAGGAGGTGGATGTTGCAGTGGAGAGAGATACAGGGGCCCAAATGGCCTTAAAAATATGTGGGCTATACAATTTTTAGGCTCTCAAAGGTATTAGGGCCCAAGTGATATTGCTACAGTTTCTCGTGAACTACTGGGATCCAGATAGTGAGAGCTTCAACCTTGATGGACAACCATTAAAGATTGAAGTCGAGGACATCTATTTCTTGAAGGGATTGTCATGACGGAGTGAGGTGGTCAACCACAAAGACCGGGGAGTTGGGAGTGGCATGAAAATTGAGGAATACATAGCCGCTCATTGCATTGTAGGGATAGAGAAGGTAGGGAGCCAACTCCCCATTAGAGCGATAAACAATCTAAGTCTCAATATTGGTGTCCTCGTTTTGACATGGATCACATGATCGACCTCTTTGCACCAGGCATCAAGGCCACTTATATTCTACTCAATGGAGTGCTTGAGACCTATGGTTTACGACTGGTGCACCTCACTGCTGGCCAACATGAAGAGCCAACTGACAGAATGAAAATAGGGTAGTAAGAGGAACTTCAAGTTTTCTTCTATCCTTTGTATTTTTTTCTTTGAGCAGGTTCCAGGCTTGGGACCTAGAGTTGAGATTATTCCACATGGACCTTGCAATCCAACCATGGCACGGTGAATTGAGGTGATGAGGCGATAGGGGGGAGGTAGGGTTCCAACAACCTATAACGATGACTTCTTCTTCTAGTGGAGACAACAGGTGATAGATCTAAATGAATACCCTTACATAGGGATTGAATTTAGAGGATATCCTGACATGCCATTACCACCAAGTTCCACCTACGGAGACATAGGTATGTCAAAGTTTTTTAAATATTTCATTTTTTTAATTTTTGTATATGAAAACAAAAATATTTTTGTATGATGTTAAGTACTAATTAAACATGTATGTGACATAGACGTAGGTCCATGACGGCTGGAAGGACTTCCACGACATCGTTGGAGGCACCGGGGAGATGAGGCAACGTGAGGGGATGCAGAGAGAGTCCTTCAAAATGTGCAGGGAAACCTGTCTCATTTGACACAGAGGATTCTTATGGTTTAAGTGGAGGATCTACCGGAGGCTATGCAGTGACAGGTGGTGGGTGTGCCCCCTTCTTAGGTACGACTCTTTCAACGTCTCATAAGTGTCGTAGTCTTCTATCATGACACTCATCTGATTCCACATGCGTAGATTTCATGACTAGTTTATGATCAATTGTATATGTATATTGAGGGTGTTAGCCCCAATTTTGTATTATAAACATCATATTTTTTGAAATATATATAAAAACATGGTTCTTCGGCTTAACTTATGTTACAATGTGTACATTGATGAAAATGTCTTCTTTGCTTTAGTTATGTGACAAATGCCAATCTAAAAAAAAATTAGCATATGCATTGGATACATAATTAGAACTTCTAGGTATGTGATGATAAGTAATAAAATCAAACTATTGTTCTAAAAGTCGTACCCGTAGGAACCGTCAGAGTAGAGTAGGGTCACACACATGATAACTGACTTTCAACTAACATACTACTAACTGGGAGTCCAGGCCAACATCTAAAGAGTGAATACCATGTGAAATGGCATCGCGCAAAATTTCTATAACGACCCTATATTCGACCACATTATTCATGGATGGCCCTAGGCATACACCACCTAAAGCCACCAGTAGACCCTCGGGTGCGTAAACAACCCAAGTGGCAGAAGCCAAGTTCCGTGTATGACAACTGGCCCTGTCTACAAATCCTAAGTAGACCAAAGACTCCATTGACATATTCCAAACAAGGGAAAACTCGATAAGTAAGATGAAGATAAGAATAAAGGGAAAATATATATACACTAAATTACATTAGTATACAAAGAGTTACACCCAATATTAGGGCTCAGGCGTAATATATTTTCAAATAGAGCCCATTCCCAGGCTCAACCAACATGTTCCCTTCATAATCTTCTAATTCATATGCTCCTTTTTCTAAGACACATTGCACGATATAGGGACCGTGCCACATGGGTTTGAACTTGCCTTCCCCCAGTGTTTCTTTGGCTTGATCATATAGAAGGAACAATTCACCCTCAGTGTACAACCAAGGATAGACAAACTTATCGTATTGGACCTTGAAACATATTTTATTCGCTTCGATAGTCGTAGAGGCGCCTCGACGTTTCTCATCTAGACTCTCTAAGTGCACGAGGTGTTGTTCGAGATTGAAAGTGTCAGGTAGGAGCGTAACTGCCAATATAATCAAAGGGATCTCACACTCAATAGGTAATATCGACTCCACACCATGTACTAACTAGAAAGGAGAAAAAACGGTGGAAGTCTTGACCAAGGTTTGGTATGCCCAAAGTGCTGGATACAGAATGATATGTCAGTCAGATTTTCTTTGGCTGACAATTTTCTACAAAATGGTCTTGAGAGATTTGTTCATGACCTCTACTTGTCCATTTCCCTGGGGGTAGTAAGGGGAATAATTACCATGCTTAAACCCTAGTTTAGATGCTAGTTCTTCCATCATTTCATTATGAAAATTACTACCATGATCAATGACAATCTCACTTTGGATTCTGAACATGGCTATAATTTGATTGCATACGAAGAAGGCGACAGTCTTCCCATCATATTTAACTGTAGGTATGGCCTCAACCCACTTAGTAAAGTAGTCTACAACCACAATAATGTGCTAATTCCCCCCCAGCCGAGGTTGGATTGCAATCCACAAAGTCCACCCCCCACTTGGTGAAGGGACCGATGGTAATGACTGGATGGAGAGGGGCTAGATGCGAGTGCATTTTTAGAGTGAAAACCTGGCAAGGGTGACATTTCTTAACCGCTTTGATGCAATCTTTAAAGATAGATGGCCAAAAATAACTAGCTCACAAATTTTTTTGGGCTGTCGCAATCCCAGATAGATGACCACCACAAGCCCCATTGTGGTAGTCGTTTAGAACAGACTTGTCTTTTTTGAGAGTTAAACAATGAAGCATGATTTTTCTACTCCTCGATGATACATAGTGTCGTCGACAATGAGGTATTTCTTATCTTAGTACCATATACATCGTCGATCATATTGCGAGAGATGCCGAGGGAAATTCAAATTTTGAAGATAGCGAACAATGTCTCCATACCAAGGGTCCGATGACGAGACAAGGAAAATTTGTTCATCTGCAAATGAATCAACATGAATAAAATCCTCGTCTAATCAAGGGAAGTCAGATATTAACTCTATAAAAACTAGTGATTTTTTGGACTTCGTAAAAGTGAAATTGAGATTGAACTCTTGTAGAATGGCAATCCATTTATTGTACTTTCCCCCTATGATACGCCTCGTAAGGACGTATTGAAATGGATTGACATCATCAACCACAATAGTTTTGCAAAGAAATATATAATGTCATAATTGTTGGACTGTGTGAACGACAACCAAATCTAGCTTTTCAGCATGAGAATATTTGAGTTCAAGGTCGACTAAGTTTCAACTAAGATAGTAAATGACGTTCTCACGAAGCTCATTGTCCTCCTGAACCAACACCATACCAATATTCTCTTTGGACACGATGACATAGAGCAATTAATATCTACTGTAGTCTAGAGACCTCAGCAAAGGCATTGATACCAAGACTTTCTTCAACGCATCAAAGGTTTCTTGGGCTCGCTCATCCTAGATAAAAGGAGTGTCCTTCTTCAATAGATGCATGAAACCCTTAGTAATATTGGAATAGTTCACTATAAACCGATGTAAAAAGTTATCTTTCCCTTGTAAACCTTGAAGTTGGTGAATAGTGCACGGGGGATGCAATCAAAGTATTTCCTCAACCTTTAATGGATATACCATGATCCCAATCTCAGAGACTAAAAATACTAGAATACAACTTGACCTAATGAAAAATATGCATTTATGAGGGTTCAACCTGATGCGATAATGGCGACATATTTCAAAGACTAGACGAAGGTGCTTAGGGTGACCCACTCTCTTACCAGAGTGAGCAACAAGATCATCAAGATAGGCTTCGACTATATGGTTGAGATCATGAAATGTGAAGGTCATAGCACGTTGGAAGGTTGCTCCGACGTTTTTAAGGCTGAAATGCATCTTTTGGTATGAGAAAGTACCCCAAGGGAAAATAAATGTTTTCTTATGTTGGTCCTCGGGCTTAATCTAAATTTGGTTATACCTTGAAAAATCTGTCCATGAAAGAAAAAACTTCACTTCCCGCACACTCGTCGAGAATTTGATTGATGAAGGGTGTTGGGAAGTTGTCTTTAGGACAAGATTTTCTCAGGTCACAAAAATCCATGCATACGCGGATGGTTTCTTGCTTTTTATTCACAGGAACGGGATTGGATACCCATTCGGTCAAGGGAACAAGGTAGATAAAGACAACATTAAGTAGTTTTTATACCTTTTCCTTAATAGCAGGGGCCTTCCACGGATTGACAGCTCTAATACATTGTCAAACACGCTTAGCATTTAGATAAGTTTTAATCTCATGTTTGAAAATTCAAGGGTTGATTCCTGGAATCTCTTCATATGGCCAAGAGAATACATCTCATAATTCCTTGAAGAGTTCGATGTAGATCAGGATTTCTTTTGGCGAATAATTTGCATCGATGTATACATTTTCAATCTTTCCAGGAGTACAAGAGATATCGATCGTGACGGTAGGGTAAATACTCGCCATGTTTCCTTCAACATAAATGTTGTGTGTATCAAGTGGAACTATGACGTGACCGACTATCTCGCTCAAAGTAGATCTAAAATTATCTTGCTTGATTATGGAAAGCTCTGGGAGGAAATAAGAGAGATGATTCATATCATCCTGGGATCTATCAGAACCATTCATGGCCTCAATGATAGCTTCATCTGAAGGAGAAGTCTCATCGAGGTAGTCACATGAATAAGACGATTAAGTGGCCCATACAGGCTCCATGATAGGATCCTCCTTTTTCGTCTGCAAGGTAACATGATCCAGATCAACAGAAGAGTCAAGAACAACTTGATATGCAATATTTGTTGTCGACAATGGCATGGCCATTCCATAATGTAACTAACCTTCACAATATGTCGTTGAGGAAGGTAGGGTCCAAGGATCCTTAAAATAGGAAGTGTGGAAAGGAACATACCTCTCTGAAGAAACGGGCCTATTGGACATGGTGTACATATGATGAATCGGTGCCATGAAGTTGAAGGTACCATAAGGGATGAGTACATTCTGACACCGATATTCTCATTTGTTGGCTGAGAATTGTTGATCACAGGGATCGAAAATCCAATAGATTCATTGGGGCTAGTGTATGCAAAGGACAATTGGTTGATCATCACAATATTCCCATCGTGAGGAAAACAAAGAGTACATAAAACAGACGATATGATTGCAGTCATAGCATAAGTCCAATTGCCTCCTAGTAACAATTTATAGTCAAGGGGCACACCAACCATATTGACATCCACCTCTATCGTCTTCCCACCTAAATGGACTGAAAGGAAGGAAGAATACTATGAGGGCGAAAGGAACGACTGTCAAAAGTAGTCAACAATGTCAGAGACTTATAAAGGGTTGGAGAGCCGAGGGCTTTCCAACAGACCAAGGACATCACACATGTTCGAGTGCCTTAATCAACAACGGTACGCTTGATGGTATACATCGAATAACCCATGTGGATTTGGAATGCCACATGGTAAGGAAAGTGAGGTTCACATCTGTGATGTAAAAATTGATAACTTTCAAGCCACAAGGATCTAGAGCTCCTAACGCAGATAGAAAGTCATTCCTTTGTGAAGGACATGTCTAGAGTACCTACATAGCCAACATCGCACAAGGGGTTTGACCCAGGTCCTCAACAATAGAGTACTTATGGGCGGCTCTAGCATTAATATTATGGGTAGAGAGCTTGAGTACTCCTTTCAGAATATGAGGCGGGGACTCTGGTTTTTCGATTTGTAAGGGAATCTCTGAAGGAGGTGGAGAATCTAAACTAGGTACAGTCTGTGGAGAACTGTAATCATGAGATCGAGTGGCTACATTAACCTCATATTTAACCATATTGATGCATAAATGGTCACTATCTTGTGTTGGTGGGTTTTGACTCCCACTCACCACATTTCCAACATTCGAGAAGCTTGATGCCATGTGTTGGTTATGTGGAAAAGGATTAGTCAGCACGACAAGCGGTAGAGATAAAATCCTCGCAGCTTCGAAACTTTTTGGGCATAAATGGGTAAGGTGATCATCTGTACAAAGATTACAAGGAAAATTCACCTTCCTCCTTTCTTTCTTTCCCTCACCAACATTATCATTCGTCTTCTCATTATTACCATTGTCCCTGGGTTTGTTATTATTCTTCCCACCCTTACAATTATTATTGCATCCTTTCTTCTTATTCCATCTTGGTTGTTGGTTACCATTCGGGTTGGTCGACGATTTCACAGAACATACATTCACTGACTAAGTGGGATTGGAGGACACAGACAAAGCTGTCCCTCCTATAGACTGGTTTAGAGACAAGTCTTTCAAATGACTTGTCACAGAGTTTGCGGATTTCACATTGACGAGGCCTACAATTCCATCGACATGAGTCCTGAGATTTTTTCTAGGGTCATAGTTTGACCCCAGTGCATCTGGAAGAATCACATATAACATCCTAGACTGAGCATATATAATATCTAACTGCTGAGATTTAAAAATTGCTTCTTCCTCAGAAGTAACCCCGAATGTAGAAACATTCTTCGAAATATAAGGTAGGAGAGATTTAAGAAACCACTCTAGCAAGAATTTTGGGGGTATGTAGGCCTTGATAAACCTCTTCCATCTACACCACTCCTAGATGTGATCCAAGATATGAGTGGCCTTGTTTTGACGAAAGTTTGACAGAAGTTCGATGCCAACATCGTAACGAACTGACAATTGGAAGTGGTTGAGGAAGACTAAAACCAACTGATTAAAAGTTTTGTATGCCCCCCTAGGTAGCTCGATATACTATTTCACAGAAACCCCTGTGAGGGTGTGTTGAAAAAATATTAACTGAATAGAATCGTTGTTAAAGGAATTTGAAGAGAATCAAAGGTGAAAAGTAGTAACGTGATCACCAGGGTCCTCACTATCTCTACCCTCAAATTTTGGAATATTTGAAGGAAGCTTAGTGGGGACAGGGGGCCATGTCGGATCATGACACATGTGGTCATTCATTAACTTAGAAAAGTCTAGTAGATTGATCGTGGCCAAAAAAGGGAGATGGGGTTGTGGCATCTAGCCCCAAGCTCCCTGGAAAGATTGTTGTTGGGGAATCACATTCTTTCTAGGGTTTTGGTAAGAACCATGGCCCTGTCCAGGATTGTAAGACCCTCCTCCAGACTGATTCATGAGGGTTTGGTTGAGCACCATTCCAGTAGGAATTTTTTGATGAGGGTTGTAAAAAATTCCCCCAACCGGAGTGGCTCCAAGTTGGGGGTTTCCCAAGGTATGAAAATGACCTCCTCTAGGTGTGAATCCAGAGGATAAAGGTGGATTTTTCATGCAAAATGTGTTGGTCGGAATTGGTATAGAGGAGGTGGGTGTAAAGGATGAAACGTGAGCTATAGCTTGTCCGCCAAGTTGGTTAATCCATCCAGAAGCAACAAGATTAGACCTGGGGTTAAAAGGAGGAAAGCCTCCAATGATAGGATTCATTTGCAGGACATGAGTACCACCAAACGAGAATGGAGTATGTGGAGGATTTTTTCCCCCAAGTCCAATGCTAGTATTCGTACCAGCTGCTGGGATGGATTTTTAAAATTGCGATGTGAATTTCGACATACCATAGGAAAAAGGACTAGAGGCCATCGGGATGGACTGAACATTATATACCAGTGAGTGAAAAAGAGACCCAAAAGGGTTCGTGGCTATAGGTTGAGTATTCACTATAGGATGGGCATAGGTGATGATAGTCACCTCCGAAACTACAACCATTGTGATTGAAGGTGTCGAAGGGGTACCATTAACTATAGTAGGTATGGGAGTCGAAGGACTCCCAGTATCTTGCTAACTCGATTTAGTACTCATCCTTGTATGATCACAAGTCTGATAAGTGGAGGTGTGTGTACCACGTTTCATAACTTTACGCCTTTTAGAAGGCAAAGACTCAAAATGAGGTGGTAACTATAAAAAGTGGCGAGACCTACCGGGAATCTTGTCTGGCTCCACAATGACTCAAGACTCAAGATATAAAAAAAATCCTAAGACCAACTAGTAATAAAAGAGCACACCAAAAATAAAATCAAAATGACAATATGCACACAAACAGGATAAAGTGGCTGAAAGGGGCCTCCCTCCCTAAAGTAGGTATGCCTCGCCCAAGAGGGGCCTGAGACTCCCTGCTAAACATCATAGGTAACATAATCATTTATAAGGGCCATCATGGGCTTAACAACCAATCGGTTAGATCCCCCCAAAGAGGTAATCCTCCATAAAGGTCGTGTGTTTTTCGACCCTTATTTGACCCAAGGTACCTCCAGAATAACCCTTGCAAGTAACCTATGTTGTAACTAAGTCAAGCAACTAAGAAACCATGATATAGTCGATGCACAGGCGAACAATCATAAGTCAAGTCCACCGTATGGGCAGGGTAACAAAGCCCAAAACCTCGAAAGCACCGCCTCTCACAGAGGTAAGGGTTCTAGCAAGACCCCCATATATGAATAGATCCCGAGAAATATATCTAATGCTAAGAAGGTATTAGGGGGATATCCATTCAACCAATCTCACATGACCTCGTTCTTAACTCTGGTGTAAGTGGAGCCTCCTGATATTACCGATTACACAATGTATTTCTCCACTCCCTTAGTCAGACACATATGTTGATTTAATATCCTTGGAGAAGTTTACTCAAAAAATCCTATTCCAAGGCTCTAAATCTTAAGCTAGTTTTTGCACCCTATAAAAATAAAATCATTACTAATCAATTTTAAATTATAGTGTTACTTTTAGTGGCTTTTCTTACTCAAAAAGGTGTGGTCGTGTAACTAGTGATGTTATGACTCAGCAAGTAGAATAAGTGAATATGAATACAATGCGAATTCCTAACTTCAATTCCCAATAAATGATATGCTTTTCAAAATGCAGTTCTCAATTTAGTTCTGCAATTCCAAATGACATGCAATCTTTCTTTACATGTAATAAGATTAATGATAAGGACTCAAAAGATCAAATGCCAACAATGTAAAATTCCTAATATTTTTGTATTTTCAATATAAAGGAATGAAAATGCAAGGAATGAACAACAACTTGATATAAAAACTACTATATGTAAACAAATACAAACCAAGTAGGGTATCAAGGAGAAAACACCAAGACCAAGATGCAAGGATAATCAAATGAAAAGGATAATGAGAAAGGTACTGCCCAAAAATTCAAGCAAAGAAAGGTTTCCTATCATTCCACAGACACTTAACAGTCATAACAGAGACCCAAGAAGACTCAACAATCATCAAAATCTACCCAACAACCAAGCAAAAAAGGGTGATGTATGCGATTTCTCAAGAGAAAAGCACATATATACACCTCTTGCAGGAGGAGAACACACATATGTACATGAATGTTAGGAAAAAACCCACGTATATGTGTTAAAACATAGCTAGACTAAGGAGAAGGCTAACAAACTCAAACTTAGAATGAACATAGGCTGTCAAGCAGTCATATGACAAGAAAATCAATATAAATGAGATCAATCTAAGGATAAAAACACTCCAAACCCCGAAAAAGAAGATTCTATCCCCAGTATGGTCACCAATTTTGTTACGAGGAAAATATCTCTATGGCTAGGGGTAAACCACAATAGACAGAAATGACTACAGAAATGAACTCTAATCTCAGGTATGTTATATAAACAAATATTCTAGCAAGACAATAGAAAAGGCCTACCTTGTCCAGATGTTTGATGAAGTCCACCATTGAGCACTTGACTCAAAGCAATACACTTGCAACTTGTCCTCAACAACCAATAAACGCAAGAATATGGTGATAATATATAATGTTATCACATTCAATAGCATAATCCATCAACATTCATAACAAATACGCCCATGGAATAACAATTCAAATATTTTCAAGATATTAATTGGAAGAGAAAAGAGTATTTCTATTAAAATGTAATCAACATAAGTGAATGAATTACAAACTTCCCTGTCGGCACGGTTCAGAACCGAGAAACTAAGTCCATTCTAGTTGGGCCTCCACCACTTCAATCCTCCACCAAAGGCAAGATTATATAAGAGATACAATGAGGTTCTCAATCAAGTAGGGAAGATCTTGGGGGATGAACAATGTGTTCAGACTTAAAATGACAAAGGGATGCAGACTCAATATGAAGTGAATAATTTATCTGGAGTAAATTTTCTCTCAAAGTTGAATTCTTCTCCTCTTTTCCATAGCTCGGATTTGGCCCATTTGTATCCTTCAAGTGGAACTGAAGGGACGAGTCAGAATGTTTCCAGTGTACGGAAGGTCAAGGATCATGGATCTTGTGACATGACATGGAAACCCCACACCATTTTTTAATTTTGGGCAGAAATCCTGATGCACGCGGGTTGTAGTGGTGCAACCTATGTATACGCATGTTGTACAATAGGTAGGGAATGTATATGTGTAAAAATAATGTTTTCGCTATGGGATTTGCAAAAGGGGACTTCAAGTCTGCATAGGGAAATGGAAAAAGGCCTTATGTGCAACTTTGCATAGGGTGAGGAAAATATTTCTATAACAACCATGCCTGGGAGTTAGTGCATTTTGAGATGACGATGATGAGGCCCATTGTTTCTAGTTCATCATTGATTTCATATTTAGAATTTATCGACGCACAGTACCGGATATCGGGAGTATTCATTAAGTGTCATTTTCCTTTGACAACATCTTGTTGACGTCAATGATCATTTTAGCGAGGAATATCTAAACAAGTTATTCGTGTATTGTTGGTTTTGAGGGGAATGAAATGGAAAGAAAAACCAACATTTCATGTTCGTTAGTGACCCTAACATTTGACTTAATAGTTCTAAAATTGTTTCAAACCTAGTCGTAATCCTCTGCACAAGTTATTTTAGGTATCATCTCCATCCGACGGCTAGATCTGTGTTTAAATGGATGGATGACTTTGATTGACCCATAAAGGAAACATACAGTCCATATCCCTCCGTAGTATCGGTTTCAGAGAAAATTTGTATGTTAATCACTTTATTATATTTAAAACTTGTATATGGCTGATGTGTGCATCAACATTGGTGGTTCACTTTGACTCTTATGCTCTTCTTTTATCGATAGAAAAAACTGATGTCAACCTTCATTTATGTATAGGATGACATAGATTTGATGATGTGGCAGATGACATGGAGTCTAGGTTTCAAAGGATGATGTGTAATTTGTTGTAATAGTACGGGTAATCTACGTGTCCAAACACGTGGCATGTCACGTGGCAAGTGCGGAAGGTGACATGGCCAACCTAGTTATCGAAGAAAACACTACTTGGTGATAAAGATCAACGGTCGAATTTTTCCCTTATACTTGATCAATGAATACAACTAATTTCTTGTTTCTCATAATTCCTTGGAATTAGGAGAATGCTACCCTATTGTGATTGACTTACAAGGAATTTGGTCAATGTCGATGGTCTATCGGGGATCGATGAAATCCTTTGACTCATGGAAACGCTAACATAGTCTTTCGATGACCAATGGTTTATCAACGATTGACAAAATTTGTTCTACTTCAAAAAATGCACGCGACCTTCCCTCGATCCTGATTATAGACACTTATTTCAAATTTCCCTATTTTCCTCCCTTGATGAGTTCATCGGTAGTTCTTGGGAGAAGGTTGTGACTTGCTCGTTTTCTTTTTCAATTATTTCTTTGTTTCTTCTTTCCCGATGAAAAACATCAGAAGTGTTTTTTTTATATTTTCTTGAGGTTTTAAATGCAAATAAAACGAAGGAAAAATGCATATATTTAACAAAAGATAAATATGCAACCTATGTAAATCTAAAAGGAGAAGGTGAAAAATAATTAAAAGGAAAAGTGGTACCCAAAAATTGAAAAACTTTTAAGGGTTTGTTGAGGACTCAACACAGTCGAATGTTTTATTTTGACTATCCAACTAGTCAAATGCCTAGTCGGTCATCTAGTTTGTCCCTTAGTCAATCACTCGGCTGACTGTTCAATTGAATCTCCTAGTCAACTATCAACTATCTTCTATCCACATCTAGAAGATCTAGAGATATGATGAACCTATGTAGTCTACTATTCCAACATGTAATTCAACCCAATACTTATCTATATGAATATATCTTTCCTCCACATTGCTTCCATGGGGGAGATTCAATGCACTATCTTATCTGACACACCCAAAATACATATTTCCTTCTTGATCCTTACCACACTCATTGTTCTCAGGCATCTTGTTCTTTGCTAAGTAGAGCCTCAGGTTATCCATAATTTGTTAAGGCTTTAACACACATGAGGAGTGTGGAATTATATAGCCTTACTTCCATGGTGTCCCAATGGAAAACTCTAATATTCCATAGCTTACGAAAATCAAGGCATAGCATAGGGTATCAATGTTATCACAATACAATCCTCTCCATGCTTTCCAAATTACAATAGCCATCATTTGACCCAACATATAGCTTGTATCATACATATACAATTACAATGAGATGTCATCTAAAAAATTTCAATTAGAAATTTTAATTTGTTTCATGTAGAAACTAGATTTAACAACTATGAGACTTCTTCTCATAATGTTTGGCCCTTGTAAGCAATAGCAATTAGTCTTCATTGTGGGACTACACTCATTTCCATATCCAAGATATTTCTACCTACAATTCTATCTCCCTTGACATAACTTTCATTCAACTACAAAATGATGAGTATTCATGCATATAATATTTCATTACAACATTCATGACAACACACAAAATGATCACAAAATTATGTGACACTAATAATTAAATTAATTTTAATTGTCAACATTTTAATTGCAATGATATATCATTCACTACATATGCATTACTTTCACAAACAAGTATTCACTCAATGAAATAAAATTTTGTTGCAAGATTCATGCCACTCCTTTCATTGCTCAGTAGTCCCTCAAGTGTATTAGAATGGCTTTCCCTTCTCTACCCCATGGTCCCTTTGGAAACCCTTTCATTCCATTTAGTTATATGAATGCATTATCAACACAAGTATGCATCCATTTTATAATACTATAATGACAAACCATGTGATTTACCATGACAAATAAAAGACATCAACCAACACCTCAACACATCACCTAGCCACCTCCCCAACATGTATTTAGTCATCTAGACACCTTCATCTTCAACCCAATCACATCATTAGGAGTATACCCTTTCTCTACTAAACATTTCTTCAATAAACCCTTCTTCCTCTTTAGTGTTCTTAGTGTTAGCAAGAAGCATAGAAAATTTTAGGGGCTATATATCGCCCATGGGCTATTTTCCCATGCTTTTTCCCAAAACAATATTCTCCAATTTCCATTTTTTCTAAAAATGGTTCGCCCAAATTTTATAGAATATTTTTTTTTACCTCAGAAATAGCCCAAATTTTATATAAACTATATAAAATCCTTAGAAATTTGAATATTTAAAAAAAAATATTGCCAAACATTTTATAGTTTTTATATTAAGAAATAGTGAGATTCACCAAAGTTTCTACAGTTTGAGATAAATTTCCATACTTAAAATTATCTCTGGAAAGAAGGTCTTAGTCTCATATATTGACATAAGCAAGGAGACCATGAGATACTTGTGAAACAATATAGGCTCTTCACAACCCAACACCCACATGGTCTCACACATGGCATTCAATTTCATATCACGAGTTTAAATATTCATTGACTCTAGTTATTGCCTCCTAACTAGTTCAATCGCGACATACTATCATGTGAATGCATTTAAATATTTTAACAATCTTTACATATCCAAGGCTTCTTTACTTTACCCTACCCTTACTTGGGTATCAATCACATGCATGCATTTGAGTGCCATCATAAACATACCAATCAAGATATCAAATCACGATTGAATTAATTCTTACCCAATTCCTTCAGCACACATGCAATATTGACATGATCAATTTGATACTTGTATGGTTTCCACCAACATATCTAATCTTACTTTACCAATTGATGCCTTATGGGAACTCACAATATCCCTTCATCAAAATATTGACAAGAATATTCATGTCCTTATTATTTTTCCCAATATTAATTGTTGTAGGAAACAACATCATCGATATCTTCAACCATTCTTGGTTATACAACAAATCATCAACTACATTAGACATCGTGCCATACTCATGCATATATAAAAACATGCCACCGTTAGCCAATATATATGCTCAAGCATATCTGTATGCACATTCTAAAACATATTACCCTTCAATATATCCACTAGTGCACATGCATTCCAACTATTTTTACTCTCTTACATTTCAGTAGAATTCCTATGCATTGCTCATTTATACATAGCAACTTGATCAATCTAGGGGAATATAAACAATATATCAATAGAAACATTTAAGGAATTGTTTGTTCCAATTCCTTTACATAGCATGGAACTCCCCAACATAGTTGATCTATTCAATGGATCAGGGACAATTTTAAGGATGGAAGTTTATCTCAGAATGTTGAAACCTTAGCGAATATTACATATCCTTAATATGCAAACTATAAGAAGTTTGGCGATATTTTTGTAAAAAATTTCAAATTTATAAGGAATTAATATATTTTCTATAAAATTTGGGCTACTTTTAAGGTAAAATAAAATTTATTCTACAGAATTTGGGTGAATCACTTTTAGAAAAAATGGAAATTGGTGAATCGTTTTTTTTGGAAAAAACCTTGAAAATCAGCCCATGGGATATCATATATTATGAAAAAAATGTAACAAAGTTGGAATTCCCTCAATGTGAATTGTATATATTGAAGCGATCAAGTGACAAATAAGGTTCCCTACAACGTTCTTCATCATATTCCCATAATTCCATGTTCCAAATGATTGTTTAGGTGCACAAACATAACATGGTTTATGGATTACCATGCACATAAGATAAGTGAACACTATGTTATGTGAATACCTATTGATGGTTATGCATTTATGGGAATCAAGGAATGATGCCCAATTTCTAAAGAAGAACCTCATAATGTTAGGCTTTCATTGGTAGTTGGTGGTGTCAATCCATTTCGATATTTTGGGTCCATTTACTCAATGTGGCCTGTTTTTTATATAAACAATAACCTTTCTCCATGGATGTCAGTCAAGAGGGAGCACACATTGTTGGCAATGATTGTTCTAGATATTTTTTTACAATAATGTTTTCAACATATTGTTTCATTTGTCTTGTTTGTTATATAATTTATTATATTTACAAGGTAATAAATATGTTTATTCTCAAATAATTAGGTATATACAAACTTCAATATATGGATGTATATATTGAGCCTCATATTAATGAAATTATAAAGTTTTTTGATGGGATCACCTTGTATGATTTTGTCCTTATATGAATTTCATTCCAATTTTTGAATTTTATGGTGGGGAAACACCAACCAAAGATAATTCCACTCTACACAAGATGATATTTCTACTATCAACATGTCATTGCAAACTTCCCCTATTCGGTAAGAAAGGGAAAATACTATTTAGGAGGGTTATATGGAACTAGTTCCAAATTCCAAGTCCCCTTTCCCTTAACCTCTTTAGGTTTGGTTCAAACATTTTATGCATCTCAAATGGTGTGTAATATACCTAGCCATATCTACACAAGTTTTGAGGTGACAAGGTACCCCAAAAGGCTCAATTCAAGTGCTCTTGATACCATATTGTAATATAACCAGTTTCCTAATTACACTGCAATCAACATTACAATGTATAATTCATAGGAAAATTGAACCTAGTAGTGGAAATGATATTTCCTATTTCAATTTAATTCACTACCATTGAGAACATTCAACCATATCATCACATAAAAACATAATTATGCTCATATATTGAATAATGACAACTGATACATGGGAAATTAAACAAAATTCATATATAATCATGTCACAGGGATCTATAAGTGCAATACTTATAGCCCTCACATCTCACTAACATGGATCCTTTGTGGAAATCAAATTTGGTCTCTGATCTCATACTTATATAAAGATATATATCTTCAAAAAAAATTACAAGTCCTTTGTTATTGGTGCAACCTACATGCAAACAACAAGTTGACGATGCCAAAATAGAATGGTACTTGAGATATATGCCAACCAATAACACATTATTGTTTAGTTAAATTCAAGTGATTACAAACACCGATTGAATCCTTTAGATGGAATACCAATTAAATGGTATTTATGTTGTCTTTTGCACACTCTATGCTCATTAATCAAATGAAAGAATAACTATGTTAGCTGAATTGCAAATGGACAACATAAACACAATGAGCTCTCTCTCTTTTAAGGTAATGTTTCACCCTATATCTTCTTCATTGGAATATAAGGCAAGGTGTAAATGCATACATTGGTCCACCAACCAGATTACTGTAAATATTGTCTTCAATGGTCTCTTTCCTTGAAAACGAGGCATTGGTATTATAAATATGTGCTTGATTCTAAATTCTAGTGGAGAATTATCGTTGCTACTTGCACATTCAATTCAATTCAACATTAATAATAAATAAAATCTTTCTCCTCCATATCAACATTACCCATCCTTGAAACATACATATATGTTCACATTCATACCAACATTCAATTACCAACACTACAACAATAAAAAAAAATACCACTCCTCATTATTTATGTGAGAGAAAAATGTTCTTATGCTACTAAAAGGACATCATTTTATTGCTCTTCATTCTCATTCACACAACATCATTCTCCTCCATACATTTCTCAACTAAAGGAAAAAATAATCAATGCATATATTTGTTTATAAAGGAGAGATATGAAATGACTTTCATATTCCAATGTATTTGTATTTACATGCAATTTATTACCCACGTATATTGGAAAAATCCCCTATTTCCAAGTGACTTTTCATCAAACATATAGGACAACATTACATTTCTATTCTTTGTTAGATCATGAGTCCCTAGACAATCACAAAGTCTAAGACCACTCTCTTATGGGTTTCCATCCTTATCTACTAATGAGGTGTTGTCATTATCCAATGATGAGGTGTTGTCATTATCCACTCATGAGTTTTCAATGAGATCCAGATCTAGAGGTGGTTAGATAGATGTATTATAAATTGCAATCATGAGATGAATACAAGTGTAGAATATGGCTTAAATTTTTTCCACCAAGTTCTTGTGTTTTGTTTGTTCTATTTATTAACATGGTATCATATCTCTTATGGTATTAACGACCTGATAACTCCATGATTTCTCCATGGTAGAGATCCATGAGAGGTTTGAGTCCATGGTAGTGATCCATGAGCTATTCTGGGCATGGTATATTTGCATACAAAGGTCAAGCAAATATGACTTCTCAAGCAAGAAAGGTGTTTCAAGGTCTTGACAAATGGCATTGAACATATTTCCCTCTAAGTGGATCCGATTTCAAAGTCAAATTTCTTGAGCCCCAACCCTTATAAAATATTATCGATAACCTCACACAATAGCCATATTGGTCTCTCTATTATCCTTCTTAGAGGATTGTGAAGTGTATCATAAAAGAGGTGGTTATATACATGTATTATGAGTTAATATCATAGGATGCATACAAGTGTAGAATATGGCTTAAAGCCTTTTCTACCAAGTTATTGTGTCTTGTTTGTTCTAATGCTTAACAATGTTGTACAAATGAACTAGGTTGCAATAGCCGCACACTGGACAATATAGAATAATATGATAGAAAAAATATCATCTTAAATTTGTATGGAATTGCATTTGGAACATTGTAGGTTGAGACCCCTGATGAGTCACAAAATTACCATATTTTGACATCCTCTTTTTCATATTCTTAATCCATTTTCGCTTACCCACAACCCTGTATTAGTGCATTTTAATGCTCATATGTGGGATATAGGCTCAAGGTGTTTTCCATTTTCATTTTCTTTACTATTTAAATTGAATTTATGATTAAACATTAGAAAAATAATGTGTTTGCATTTATTTTTAAAAAATGGGTTAGTTTGTTGATTGTTGTAGGATAAGTTAAAACTTGTGATTGTTGCGGGATAAATTGAAACTTGTAGCAGACCCATATTATAAGATCCACGAATTAGGTCCTTGATATTTTTGGTATGAAGTATCATCAGGTCGAAGTAGAGACCTCCCAAAAAATCTGAATAACCCAAATTGTACTTTGAGATATATCAATGATTTACCATATCTGTTGTTATTTTCTCTTACTCCAAATCTGTATTGTCAACAATTAAAATTCTTCTCCAACCACCAAATTTATGGTATGGATTTGGGATCATCGATCATTTATTTTGGATATAAAAAGAATCTTGGAACTCTTAATAAGATTAATTTTGAGTTGTTAGAAAAGATCTTGGAGTTATTTATGAGATGACTTTTAGTTGCTAATTATTAGCAAATGGTTGTAACCACATGAGAATTTTGTGGATCTACATTTAATTTCTATTTCAAGCAAGTTTTTTGTATAAAATAGAGTGCCATATACATTCTATGGAGGAGGAATATTATAGCATAGTCAAAATTATGATGGAATAAACCACAATTTATTGCTATCTTCTTTAATATAGATTGCAAATTTCTAATTTCCTGTGTAATGTGATTTGAATTAATTTGATATTGTTGTAGTTTAATTCAATGCCATGTTCTTAGGAGGCAAAGATCACTCCAATAGATCATGTTATTTTTGTTGAGTTCATTTATTTCTACAGTTTAATTTCTTTTACAATCTTTAATTTCCCGCAATGCAATTTCCAATTCAAACAATCATTAATTAAGTTGTATCCAAAATATACCAAATGGAGCATTTTTTCAAGAAGTTTCAAATATTGGGGATTGAATAACTGAATGCATCCTGATATTTCAACATTTTTGGATAGAGTAGGATATAAATTGGTGGTGTGTTTTTTTTTCACAATGTCATTTTGATTCGTAGGTTAACAATGCAATTTCCATTTCTTAGAAGCATATTAGATAAACTAGTGCAATTGAGGAAGTGTAAGTCTACACATATAGTGCATGACATATTGCAAGCATTTGAACCCCGAGAATGCACAAACTCTTTGATTACTGAAGTAATTAATTATCTTGTCAACCCCTTGAAGGGTGTTGAGATTGAGGTAGAAATTTGGTTATCAATGGTATAAATAGAGTGTATGAATATATTGAGTTCCCAAATGGCTCGAGAAAGGAATAAACTATTGAATGTAATGGGTTGGAAATAGAAACTAGGATGTAAAGATTCAACAACTATCTAATTGCAACCAACAATCTCACCTGGCTAATTGGATGGATGTTCCATGTCTTTTGGCTGTTGGGATTAGAAAAAGGATGGCAAGAATTAAGATCAATAAAATGTGTGTGTGTGTACAGTATCATTCCCATGGGTTAAGGAAAATGTTGAGGGTTCAAGAAATATCAATCGTTCGGTATGCAAGATAAGAACTTGACTTTCAAATCCACAATTTAATGCTCTATTCTCATTATAGAGAACACAAATTGATTGAATATAGTTGGAATTTTTTTTACATGAATACTAGTTATTAAAGCAACAACTAAAAATATTCATTAACCAAAGACTACAATTGGATTAATCATAGAGAGTATTGAATGCATTTTTTTATTGTGTATAATTTATCACATTTCACACAATGAATAGAGGGTGGGGTTTGGATCTTGAATATACACTCATACAGGGAAAAAAAACCACAACATTAGACAGAACAATTAATCACAATGAATAGAAATATTTTACCATGGAAACCCAAATGGAAAAACCAACTTCAAATGGTTTCTCGGTCTTATTTGTTTGGCAATTGTGTAGTTACAATGTAGGCTAATGGATATGTGGGCCATTTGACATTTTACATAGCCATATCATTTTTTTGTCTCCTCTCCTCTCTTCCAAAACACCATTTGTGCATCAATATACAAGAATATGTTGGCAATTTGGTTTTCATTGATGTCAACCTTGATAAATTGGTGAAGTATCATTGATTGATTGGTTTGAGAAGAATTGCCAATATTAGACATATTGTTATGAAGAGCAATGTCAATATTGGACATAATGTTATGAAGGTTGGACATAATGTTATGAAGGTGACTTGAATGCCAAGCATTTTCAATATTAAACATAATGTTATGAAGGTGACTTGAATGTCAAGCATTGTCAATATTGGACATAATGTTATGAAGGTGACTTAAATACCAGTAGAAAGATAATATTGACTAATATATTTTATGAGATTGATACACTCATCCTATATTGTATAAGGTTGAGATTGTGTCATTAACATCCATTCACGAAAGATGAAACTATGAAGAAATTGTCCAGATAAAAGGTTAAATGGATAATCCAATATGGATACATACAAATCACAAATAAAGAAGTTAATAAGACATGGTTCATTAAAAGTGATTTAGAAAATCTCAATTGAAGAAGAGTCTAGAGATGAGATAGAATGTCATTGGTGGATGTTTTTTGAGGAAGCATTGACACTATCGAGTCACAAGTTGATTCGATTCAAACAACAGTAAGGTCGACTATATGGAATTCGATCGACTGCAAGATGAGTCGAAGATAATTCGACCAACTAAAGGTTGAATTCGAAGGAAATTTGAGTCGGGAAATACAAGTCGACCAAAGCAAGTCGAGACGACCAAATTCGAATTTCTCAAGTCGATTTTCTTCTAATTCGAGTCAGTCCAAGAAAGAACCTAAAGGTTGAAGTCAAAGAAAACTTAAATACAAGTTGATTTGAGGATGAAGCAAGATGGGTTGACTAGAATTGAAATACTCAAGTCAAAATTTCTCCTAGTTGAGTCGACCAAAAAGATGTTTGTTGGTCGAATGATGAATCAAATACGAAAAATGGTGATACCATGTCAAATCTTTAGTGACTAGCAGTTGAGAGGGAACTGATTTTAATATAACCATCAAGTAAAATGTTTACAAGTTGATTTTAAATAATCACCAAAAAAGGAGATATGTGGAGTTCGATTTAGAAATTCATGAAAAGGTAATATGTATTGAAGTTGATCTGGCATCCGACAACGAAAGGAAAACATGGACAAGTTTCCTTCAAAGAACTGCCTATACTGGCCACTTCACACACTTTCTGGGGAAATTTCTAGTGTGTCAACTAATTGGGCATGTTATGCAAAAAACTCATGTCATAGAATTTTAAGATTTGTTTCCATAACTCTAAAATATTCATAAGAATTTTTTTGTCTAAATTGGTGTACAAAAATCAATTAATACAAGTTACCATTTGTGTTAATTAAATGAAGGGGTGAAATGTTTCATTCCAAAATGACACATTGTTTCAAAGTGGAATCCTTTGGAGGACTATATAAGTAAAAAAATATGAAGGGAAGAGTGTGCTTTGGTGGATATATATATATATATATATATAATGGATTGAATGAAAGTTCATTCTATTAGGTTGGTGCTTGTTTACAAGGTGAGTCTTGTCATGAGGACTAGATTCCTCACATCTCAATTGGATTTGATATCAATAATATGGGTCTTGTTATGAGGGTTGGATTCCTCATTTTGTAGTTGGATCTGAGAACTACAAGCTGGGTCTTGTATCAGAGAGTTGAATCTCTCATATTCATTTGAAGTTGAAGATATTAAATGATTGATTTTATATGTATTCATTCAAGTTAAATAAATAAAAGAACGATGTTTTATATACTTCATACAGTTTGTGTTATACATGTTTATGGATAATTAATTGAACTGCATGTATATTATTTAGTTAATTTAGGTAATCTATGAAAGTGTGAAAAAGTATCCAAAAATTCCAGACACCGATTCACCCCCCCTCTCAGTGTCAATGTGTTTTTAGACAATTGGTATCAGAGCAGGTTCCTTCACTACATTTTAACCACTCAATTTTTCTGAAGAGAACAATTGGTATCGGATTAAGGTCTCTTCAAGGAAAAACAATCTAATCATTGAAAGGAAGATCCTACTAAACACACAAATGGATGAACAAATGGTTCTCTTCACAAATGAAGCTCCTTTATTTGATGGAACAAACTGCTCTTCATGGAGGGAAAGAATGAAAATATATATGAAGTCAAGAGGATCTGGAGTTTGGGACTTAGTATTAAGTAAGCCTTGGTACTTAACTACCTCAATGAACAAATCCAAAATTGCAAAAGAAGAAAAGAGAAATAATTCAATGGCATTAAAAGAAATCCGGAATGGACTATCTGACCGAATCAAAGAAAATATGGGACACTGCACCTCTGCTGAAGTATTATGGCTCCATCTAGAGATTTCTTATCAGATTAAAGTACAAAACACAGAAAAAGAATAAAATACCATCAAGGAATTGATGCAATCCCAGTCATCAATAAAAAAGACAACTCAAACAAGGAATTGATGCAATCCCTAGTAATAAATAAAGATGACAACTCAAACGAGAAATTGATGCAATCCCCAGTCATCAAGGAAGAAGACAACTCAAACAAGGATTGATGCAATCCCTAGTCATCAATGAAGAAGACAACTCCATCAAGGAATTGATGCATACCTCAATAATCACTTGTTGGCAGCCAATTCATTTGTTTTTTAATTGCTCTTAAAAAAGATGCCTACACCTCTTGTCTTGTAAACGACAAATCATCGTCGCATTGTGCAACTAGACATTTGTTTCATTTTTGCGACAATTGCAATTTGGTTTCGTTTCAGTTTTCACAACTGAAAGTGTGAAAACACCTCTTTCATTTTTTGGACTGTCGTCGTCTTTTATTGATTTTTCTGAAAGACACTTGACCATTGGTTTATCACATGACTGCAAAAGATTCTTTCAAACTTATGTCCTTTGGCCTACTCTTACCTTGATTGCGCATTTGGATCTATTTGATTAATA
>ML794989.1:25625-37393 GCA_009831015.1 Picea engelmannii | reverse complement strand
TGTCATCTATATCTTGTTTCTTCCAAATAGATAAAAGACATAACAATTGTTAGTTTAGTTTGTGAATGATAGCTTTGTCTTCTTCATAAATTGAATCGTTATATATAAGTTTTCTGCATAATAGGTTTCCCTTATTGCAGAGATTTATCATCAGAAGATTGTTATGTTTTTCTTTTATGTCTTGTTTGTCCTGTAAAACACTTCAAGAAGCAGCATAGCTGATCATTTACGAAAATCTTAAGGACTAAATGGTGTGAATTTCTTCCTCCAACCAACTTAAGAAGTCATCTTACACAGGGCAGACTTGGAGCGTTTCCAGGTCAATTAGTTTGTCGTTTATTGTTTTTATTAAGTAGTTTAATATAGATATAAATATTAATTAGATTTATATTAGATTGTTTAATTTCAGTAAATATATTAGATCGTTTAATTTCAGTAGTTTTTATTTCTTTTTCATAAAATACAAAAGTCAAAAAAGAAGTTCTTGGTTGTCTTAAGTCAGCGAATACATGAGTTTTGCAAGTTTTAATCAAATCTGTAGGTTGTTCATAGTGTACATTTGTGAATAAGAAATATTGTAGCTGATAATTAGATAGTTGATTTGAGTTATTACAATAGAAATTAGTGGATTGTATAGAATAATTAGTATTTAGTATATCAGTTGCTTTTCTTTGTTTTATTAGTTTCTAGTTTCCTTTATTTTAGTTAGTTTCTTGTATTTAGTTATAGTTTAGCTTGTTTGATTTAGTTTAGTTAGATCACTTAGCTCAGATCAATTCTCTCTTTGGTTTTCATAGAATACCTTAGAGCGGCCAACGGAGCCGTTAAACTCGTCAGGTTGGTCCATTCCAAACGGCTTGGGTTATTTAGACAACCCCGGATCGGTTCCACTCTCCCAGTTGACGGACGGTCAATTTCGCCCGCCAACAAATGGCGCTAGAAGGAGGGCCAAACTAAATTGATGGAAAGAGGTGGTCGCAAGACTCCTCCACCCCCTAATCGCTCCCCTATAGTGACTAGAATCCGTTCATTTGATAGTATCCCCCCTCAAACAACAACTACTTCAACCAAAGATCCTCATATCACAGTTGAGCCAGCAACCCCTAATCCTACAGGTGGTGATATACAAGAAATTTTTAGACAATCTCTTATTAAATCACATAAATCTTTTGCTAGTATTAGGAAACCAAATCGCGCGTGGGGTCAACCTTTAGACTTCTCTGAAGTCAGAGAAAAACTAGGTGATATAGACCTTACTGTGAATCCTACAGATCCAAACACAAATCTTGCTGCAGGAGGATCTGGGATACCTCCTTCACCTTCTTCCTCATCTCCTTCTTCTGTTGGAGGAGATTCCTCTTCTGACTAAGGTAAATCACCTTCTCAGCCTTCTACACCCACTACCCCAATGGCAAATCAGAACAACCCTGCTAGACCTTGGTTGGACCAGGATGTCGTAGCTGTGCCTAGAGACCAACACCCTTTACCTAAGCACCCGGAAAAATGGCTTCCTAAGTTTGACCCCGATTCAAAACAGATAGTAGAAGATCATATCAAAAAATTTATGTTAGCCATCAGACTCCATAACGTTGAACATGAAGATGTTGTCTGTAGGTTGTTCCCTTACACCTTTGAGGGTAATGCATCCACTTGGTACTTTTCCCAATAGCCTCACACTATAGTGTCTTGGGAAAAGTTTGAGTCATGCTTTTTGGAAAAATTTGGAGATGGCAAACCTCCTGAAGTCTTAGTCATGGATATTTCAAACTTAAAAATGAATGCAAAAGAAAAAGTTAAAGATTTTAATCAAATATTTTTAACACTTAAGAATAGAATCCCTGCAGACTCTATGCCTGCTGAGAGTCTTGTAATAGCTTACTACACTAAAGCTCTACATCAAAGTATAGCTATTTGGGTGAAAAGATCCAAAAAGGCCACGTTGATAGAAGCCTTTGAAGAGGCTACAAAAATTGTAAAAGACATTCTTAGTCTTAAGGATTCTTCTAGCAATGAAACTGAGACTGTTTCTTCTTCCAAGAAGAAGATTGAAATTCTCCCCAGACCAACACAAAACAAAACACAACCCAAAAACTCTGAGTTGGAAAACTTAACCAAAGTTGTACAAAAGATATCTAATCAAGTCATAGACTTAAAAAGGTTGACCGAGGAAGCCTCTTCGAGTAAAGGACCCTACAAACCTCCTTTCCGAAATCCTTTTCCCCCAAACCAGCCTAATCCAAACCCTGAAGACTTGAACCTAGAAAGTTTGCAATGTGCTCTACAGACAATTCTAGGAGCCCAAGATGACTTGATCCCTCCTGACATCCCTCAAGAGGAAGTTGAGCAGGAAACAACTCAAGAAGAAGAGTCTTCTCCAAACATCTTTGGTCACCTCTCGGATAGTATTTTTCAAGCTAACTTTGAGACTGTGCACCGTTACAATACTAGGAGCAAGACCGCGAACAAACCTCCTGCCGAGAACACTGCAACTTTACCTCCAAATCCATCTAAATCAGTAGAAATTAAACAGAGTAATGCTAGCCCTAAAATAGATTATGATGTTGTTGAAGACCTTAAGAAATTATGGGCTAACATTTCTATCTATGAGTTGTTGAAATTTCCATTTTTGTTGCAGAAGATGTTGCAAAATATTTTAGACAATGGCAAGAATGGTAATTCAAATGGTAATAAGGTTGTGCAAAGCAAATTTCCGCAGAAGACTTCCACAAAGAATAATCTTGATCCTCAAGATAAAGGAAGCCTTCCTGTACCAAATGTAAATAATGTAAATAATAATGTAAATAGTGTTAATAACTCAGATAAAGTAGCATTAGAAAACGCGAGTAAGAAACCTCAAGCTACAACTCTAAGTACTTGCAAGAATGTTCCTCCTTTTCTTTTAACCTTCGAAATCTTCAACAGAAATGTGCATAATTGTATGGTTGACTCAGGAGCATCGTCAAATGTGATGCCCTGGTCGGTCTGCCAAAAGATTAACGCTGAAGTAGAACCATCTTCTTTGAAAATCATACAACTTGATAGAATGGATGTTAAAGTTATGGGCGAGCTAAAAAATGTATTGATTATATTATCGTCTAACCCAAAGGTTCATCAAGTTATTGATATAATTGTGGTGGATATTCCAGAAGTGTATGGTATGTTTTTGAGCAGGGAATGGTCGGAGCAGCTACATGGTTACTTCGCAACGGACTGGTCTCACTTATGGCTTCCAGAAAATGGCAAGCCCAACAAGATCAGGGTGAATCGTGAGCGTTACCTCAAGTTCACGGTAACAGACTTGAATGACCCCAATGAACCATATACATCTCCGGCTGATTCACCTGAAGTCCAAGGGATGGACACCTACTTCGGAAATTTCATGGCTGAAGTTTCACCTATCAACAATCCAGAACAACAGTCTGAGATCTTAGCATGTACTCTACCAACAACTTCTATCCAACAATCCTGTGAGCCTGATAAGAATCAAATTTGGTCTTTATATTTCGACAGTTCCAAGTCTAAAGAAGGAGTTGGTGCAGGCTGCATCATCATCGATCCGGCTGGTAATAAAACATTATTGGCTTGTAGATTAGAATTTGAATGTACTAACAATGTTGCAGAATATGAGGCTTTGTTACAAGGTCTCAGAAAAGCTTTAGACATGCACATTCAAAATCTAATTGTATTCGGCGACTCTGAGATAGTGGTCAGGCAGGTGAGAAATTCCATCCATTGTCTTTCCCCACATATCAAATGTTACCAGTCTGAGGTATGGAGTTTAATAAACAAGTTTTCTGCTTTTAATATAAATTCGATTCCTAGATCAAATAATACTGAAGCAGATCTACTTGCTAATGTTGCTTCTAAACTTCTTCCTGCAGAAGGCTTATCTCCAAACGCATTCTCCATGGAGCTATTGTTTCGACCATTTGTTCCAGACAATATCACGAACTGGAGAGTATTTGACGATGATCAGCATATCATTAACTTTCTGCATATGGAAGAAACCTTCCAAGGTGCTGTGATAGATGAACAAACACACGATGACAATTTGCATGACTTTACGGTAATACCTAATCCGAAACCTCTTGAAGCTCTGTTGGACATGGTAAATCCCTTACCCAAATATGTTGTTAGACTATAAAAGTTTTATGATTTTGAAGATAAATTTAAAAAGATGGTCAATTGTAAAACCAACAGTTCCTCATTGTCTTATGAAAAAGTCAATTTAGGAACTAGTGAAAACCCTCAGTGTATTAACTTAGGCTTGGGATGTTCTAAACAAGAAAAAGATGCTTTTTTTAAATTATTTAAAGAATTTAAGGATGTCTTTGCTTGGACTTACGAAGATCTTAAAACATTCGATCCTAATATTATACAACATGTCATCCCAATGAAGCCCCAAACCTTGCCTTTCCAACAGAAGCTGAGGAAAATGCATCCTAAGCTAGAACCGACCGTACAAAAAGAATTGAATAAACTCCTAAGTGCTAAAATAATTTTTCCTATTAGACACACTCAATGGGTATCCAACCTCGTCCCAGTGTGGAAGAAAAACGGGGAAATTCGACTTCATGTCGATTTTCGGAACCTCAACAAAGCGTCTGATAAAGATAATTATCCTATCCCTCCCATGGAACAGATACTTCAACAAGTATCTGGTGCCGAGAGGCTATCGTTACTAGATGGTTTCTATGGATACAACCAAGTCTTGATGTCTCCTACAGACCAGTTGAAAACTACCTTCCGTACTCTGTGGGGCACTTATGCTTATCGCAAGATGCCCTTTGGATTGATTAATGCTAGTGCTACCTTTCAGAGAGCAATGGATATTGCTTTCTAAGGCTTGATCAATCACTCCGTAGTAGTCTACTTAGATGATGTGACCATTTATTCTAAAAACAAAGATGATCATCTAGGTCACCTACGAGCCGTTCTGCTACGATGTCGTAAATTTGGCATCTCCTTGAACCCCAAGAAATCCATCTTTGCAGTAGAACAGGGTAAACTACTAGGATTCATTGTGTCTAGTGATGTAATGATTATTGACCTCGAGAGGACCCAAGTCATCGCTAAACTTCCCCCACCTACTTCCAAGAAATCCATGCAGTCCTTCCTGGGCCAGATTAATTTCGTGAGGAGATTTGTCCCCAGTTTCTCTGAAATGGTCAGGCCTCTCCAAAACTTGATTAAGAAGGATGCCCAATATCACTGGGGACCCACTGAAAACCAAGCTTTTAATGATATAAAGAAGGTTATAATTGATGCTCCATCTCTCATGAGCCCTGATTTCTCTCAAGACTTTACACTCTACACTTTTGCCTCTGATCGTTCCTATGCCGTGGTCCTAACTCAGAAGAATGCCAAAAACAACGAAGTACCCATCGCCTTTATGAGCTCTGCTTTCAAAGGCGCTAAACTTAACTACCTAGTGGTCGATCGGCAAGCCTACGCTGTCTTCAAGGCAATTAAGCATTTCCGGTCTTATCTTTTGAAGTCAAGAACGAAGGTCATTGTCCCTTACCCTACTGTTAAGAACTTGTTAGTGCAGAAAGAGTTAGGAGAGAAAAGAGCCAACTGGGTCACCTCCTTACAGGAATATGACCTAGAAATCACTCCAGCTCAGATCGTGAGAGGCCAAGGGTTGTGTAAATTGGTAGTTGATTCAGAAACTGAACAACAAGAAGTTAGTGACACGTCAGACCTAGAACAACGAGATCAAAGTATGATTTGTTGTACACAAAACCTCGTAAGTCCTTGGTATGACGATATTAGACACTGTCTTCAGCATGGATCAACACCTCGTCACCTTGACCCCGCCAAGAGAAGAGCATTGAGACTAAAGTCTGCCTCCTTTCATCTAATTAACGGTATACTGTTTCGTCAAAATTTTGATGGCATACTGATGCGTTGTCTTCAAAAGGACGAAGCAGAAAAAGTCTTGCTTGAGTTGCATGCCGGAGAAGATGGTGGTCACTTCGGTGGCAATACCACTGCTCATAAAGTCTTAAGAGCCGGTTATTATTGGCCAACGCTTTTTAGAGACGCCCACGCCTTGTGCCAAAAATGCATCATTTGTCAGAAAGTGTCAGGGCGATTGCAAAAACCAGCCTTCCCTTTGCAGCCCGTTACAGTCGATTCTCCTTTCCAGCAATGGGGCCTTGATATCATTGGTCCTATTAACCCTCCATCCTCACAACAACACAAGTATATTGTGACAGCCACTGATTACTTTACTCGATGGTCTGAAGCTGCCGCGCTAAAAGTTGTTAACACAAGTCAGGTGATCGCTTTTCTAAACTCGAATATCATCACCCGTTTTGGCATCTCTGATTGTCTAGTCTTTGATAACGCTTCATACTTTTCCTCTCTTGAGATGAGCGATTTTGCCTTAGAAAAAGGAATAAAACTTAAGTATTCCGCGAGTTACTACCCCCAAGGTAACGGCTTAGCAGAATCAACCAACAAGAACTTGATCAAGATTATCAAGAGAACCGTGGCTGAAAATCACAAGAACTGGCACAACGCACTGTTGAATGCACTATGGGCTGATAGGGTAACACCCAAAGCTGCTATAGGTAATTCTCCCTTTTTCCTCGTTTATGGCAGAGAAGCCATTTTGCCACCTCATATTCTTCTTCCTTCGCTCCAATTGTCACAAAAAGTTCAAGAAGAAGGATGTCCCCCTTTAGAAAGCCGTATTAATGCTTTGATGAAGTTAGATGAAGTAAGAACCCAAGCCAAGCGTAAACTAGATCAACATCAACAACTGATTAAAAGCTGGTTCGATTCTAATTCTGCTTCTGATAGAAATTTTGAAGTAGGCGATGTCATCTTGAAGTGGGACAAACCACACGAAGGGAAGGGTGAACACACTAAATTTAAAAATTTGTGGCTTGGGCCATTTTTGATTGCTGAAAAGTTGGGTCCTAGTTCCTTTCGTTTGCAAAATCTTGAAGGACAGCTTGACACCTATCCGGTGAATGGCCAAGCCCTGAAAAGATACTTTGCCTGATTTTTATCCTTGTATATTATGTAAATATTTCCTTTTGCTTTATTTTCGTTTTGACTTTGATTTGATTGATCAGTTTGGTGTGTTTTTGTGTGTTTTGAAACATATGCATGCCTATGCACTGAGCCATTTAGACAAAGACTATAAGAAAATCTCTTCACTGAAATAACTTCTGAAAGATTGTACAAACATCAGTGATATATATTTCTGAAAATGATGTTGGAAAATGTTGTTTGAAAGAAGTTTACTAATTTCAATCTCCGAGTGAAGTTTGTCATGTTTATCTTTATCTTTTTACGCTGTCCCTTTTCCGTAAAGGAATGACTCAAAAGGATGTCTCCCTGTCAAAGCAAGTTGTTTTAGAAATAAAACATTTCTGGAGATAAATAAGGACAATATTTAAAAAATTCCGATGAGGTCTGAAAAATATTAGAAAATATCAAGATTTTTCAGCGTCACCCCGCTCAGCTATCCATGAAAGAAAAACAAAATAAAAATATTAATAAGAGCTGTGGGAAGTGTTCGTAAACCCGCCGGGATACTGAACAGGTCCGCTGGCAGCGGGTAAATGCAAGCATGGCACCAAGACAACTTCACTGGGGTACTGAACAGGCCCGTTGGCAACGAAGCAATGTTGGGTAAATGAAAATCTGTAAAATTATAAGAAACCTCTTTTAAAAGTCCTTTATTCTAATCTAGAACTTCTTGACAGGATAAAGACATCTGAGTGGGTTAAATGGAAACCCTGTCGAGGCTATGGACGCCTGCTGGCAGCAGTGGCCATGCCAACAGTATTGAATATTTTATCATAAAAATCATGACTTGCTGATCTTAAACACTGTTTTTGGTTTGCACCTTTTGAAACATCGCTGGAAAAGATAATGATGATGTTAGTACGATTTTTTGGTTGTTGTTTTAAGTCAATTTTTTCTTTGCTATCATCATCTGAATTCATTTCTTTTGACAGATATAACTGCTTCTCCCAGCGTGTCGCCATTGTTGGCAGCCAATTCAATTTTTTTTTAATTGCTCTTAAAAAAGATGCCTACACCTCTTGTCTTCTAAACGACAAATCATCGTCGCATTGTGCAACTAGACATTTGTTTCATTTTTGCGACAATTGAAATTTGGTTTCGTTTCAGTTTTCACAACTAAAAGTGTGAAAACACCTCTTTCGTTGTTTGGACTGTCGTTGTCTTTTATTGATTTTTCTGAAAGACACTTGACCATTGGTTTATCACATGACTACAAAAGATTCTTTCAAACTTATGTCCTTTGGCCTACTCTTACCTTGATTGTGCATTTGGATCTATTTGATTAATAAGCCATTGAGCATGAAGATTTTCTGGTTACATTTGATTCTATAAAGGTCATGATTGATTTTGGTCTTGTATGCTTTGATCCTTATTGCTATGAGCTCTTGACCTATTGATTATTTGAGATTTTTGGTTGCAATGTTCTAAAAACTTTGAAATATAAACATTTGAATGTGCAACAAATGCATTGGCAATATTATAAGTTTGATTTGATATGAAATGACATTGGTTTGAGTTTCACAAAGGCGCATTGATTAATCTTTTGGATTTCAATTTTATAGTTTGAATCGATGCTTGGTGCATTGTTTTGTGAATTTGATTTTACATTGAACGATCATAGTTCAAACTATACATTGGAATGATTGGATTAACATTGGTTTGAGACGTTTGATTGATACGATGGATCGTTGGTTAATGTTGGATTTCATGTTGGATTGAACTATACACTTGGCGCATGAATATAACATATGGTGTTGGTTATAAATTTGATAGATGGCACGTTGATATGGTTGTATACCGATTTGGGTTGGCCGATTAATGTGTTGATTACTTATGGAAAAACGTTGTACATAGTCATTAATACACTGCATGGCAGTGATAATCCCACCACCTTCGCACACATTACATTGATTCCTTTCCTATTTGAGCGTTGAAGTTGTTAAGCCCTATCGTTTTTCGACCCTGTGCATTGCTTTGTTCGAACCAAACCCTACCATGCATAGAAGCCATGGCTCTTGTCGTAACGGCCGAGCCCAATGGGTGCCAAGCACTGCTGATGTTTGATGGAGCTTGTAGCGACTTGGAAAAATTTGGGTGGCTCCCGTTCATAAGGAAATTCGATGGTTATAACCCTAGCATGGCTCGAAAATTTGCGTTATCATTCGATGGCTGCTGAGCCAAAGTTGGGGATGTGAAACTGGAGATTAATGAGCAGTTTCTTAGCTTAGCAATCAGTCTGCCTACTACAGGACAGAAGTGGTCTAAAAATTGTAAATTGGAAGATGTCCCGTGGACATTTCTTTTCCAATCCCGAACGGTGAAACCCTGCGACAAAGGATGGCCTGCAAAAATGTTAAAACAACGCTGGCACGACCTGCTCATGATAATCAAGAAATTCGTTACTTGCGAGGGCAGGTACGGGTTCGTTTTCTTGTTTCACCTTCGTCTATTGATGGTTTTTATGGGTTTTGAACTCAATGTACCTCACTACCTTCATAGAAGTCTGTTTAAGATGGAGAAGAGGTACAAGCGCAGCCAGGCCGACACCAGTCTCTTCCATTTGGGGTTAATTAAAATAATTTTGAGTTGGGGTTACGTCGTGATAGTTGGGGTGATTTTCTCAGTTGTAATGGATTTGAAGAGTCCAACCCACCACAGGTTGATAAGCCTATGGTGACCGAGAGCAAGCCTACCCCTGTGCCCTACAGTGTTTTGCTACCCAAACCTCTACCCGACCCCCCTACGAGCTTGCCCATGTTTGTAACCAAATAAGTCAAAATTGCTAAGCCTACAGTCAATAAGCCTAAAGCTAAAGCTAATGCTAATGCGAAAGGCAAGAAAAACTCTCTCTTAATTTCTCTCTTGGAGGGAAATAGACCGAAACCCTCTGCTAATTTTGAGCCTATCATGGTTAGCAAAGATTCAGATTCAGAGATCGAACGTTTTCTCGCAAACAAGTATCCTTACTCAAAAGGCTTGTGTGACAAACCCCCTTATGACTTTGTCAAGAATTTACCACCTTATCTGCAGGATAATCCTAATTTTCCTGGCATTGAACTACCTAGTGGAACCCTTGGTGACTCATCGAAACCCTCTGCTACTCAGACAGCTGTTCCACCATGCGATCAGTGTGGGTTATGGTTGGAGAGGTACTACTCAGATGTGCCGATGTTGCAATCCAGAATCCATGATTTGGAAAACCAAGTGGAAAATCTCACTGGTCATAATGCGAAGATGCAACCCTCTGACAAGAAGCAACGAACTACTGGTTCAATACTATTCAAAAATGTCGAGTCAGCTACAACAATTGTCAATTCCAAATTGACATAGCCTCAGCGACCGCGCTGGTATAATTTTCGCTCATTTATATGGCGCATTCATAAACTCTGTGTGCATTATTTACCTGCTCTATTACATAAACATGCATTCCTGTATATAACTTGTTTTGGTAAATCAAATTTTGTTATCGTTTAGTTGGATTTGGTTTTGATTCTAGTAATCATATTCTGGATTTGATTGTTTAAAATTAGTTACGATTGGATGCTCTGTTGTATCTATTATAAGAAAGTCGTTTTACATTTCAAATTTTGAAACACGATCTATCTTCTTGATTCGAATTGGTTATGATGCACATAAACGATGGTTGTTCTGTTACAATTATATCTGAGTATGATTTTGACCAACCCGGATACGATGTGGATTTTAAAAAAGAGTTTTGTTTTATAGCATGAATTGATACAAATCTTAACAGTTATGTGAAGTCCAGCCAGTCAATTTGCTGTGGCTTGTTGATTAAAACGACCCTATTATCTTTTGAATTGGAATAACTATCGATATTCAGTTACGAATGATCATACACAGGATGATGAATTGTTCTATAATTGGCTCAGTCCCGATTTTGTTTGATTGTTGTCCATCTTGTGGTTATCGATATTGTTGTCACACCCAACAGTTGAAATCGATGGTGATTTTTGGTCATTAATGATACGCATATTTTGTTTTGAGTATATCGTGACAACCTTTCTCAAATTTGATTACAACAGAATCGTATGCATAATCTACAACTCGCCTATCTTTACTGTTGGTTGAAACGACTATGTGTATTGCTACAGTTGTAACAAATCTCTTCAATTGATATCGATTATAATTATGATTTCAATTCTGATTGTATTTGATTACTATTCTGGTCGATTATGGTTGGTGATCACGATTACATCGTATCCCATGTGACTCAAATCAATGCTTAATTTTGTTTGATACAAAAACAGGCCTGTCAAAGTTTGACCATGTTTTCTGGTGACTAAAAACAAAGCATTCCTTACTCTATTTCGATTACATTTATTTTGATATGGTTTAAGCTAAATGATAATTTTACTTGAATTATTAGTAATTCGTTTTGATGATGAAAAGAAAATTAAATTGGATTTGATTTCTTTGCTATCTGATTCCATATGCTATTTTTGACTAGCTACAGAATCAGATGATTCTGTAGCTAAGTCTGTGGAGTCAATTTTTTATTGTTTTTTTTAATAAAATATCCTTCTAATTTGACCTTTGTGTTCTATTGCAGGCAAATTCGAATTGGCAATAGATATGATGAGCAGTTAGGGGATGCTTTATAGATTCTACTTGCATTTTATTTCCTTAGTTTAGTTGATTTTGGGATTATTCCCAGATTATGTAAAACAATTTGCTATTATTCACAAGGATGTTTTACCTTG
>ML794989.1:2665-13386 GCA_009831015.1 Picea engelmannii | reverse complement strand
TGTATGGACAGAAGCCACCATCAATTCTCTCATACTTACCGGGTACCTCGAAGGTCCAGGCGGTTGACCAAACACTTACAGTCCGAGAGGATATCCTTCGTACCCTTAAAGAGAACTTGGTCATGGCCCAGAATAGAATGAAGAAACAAGCAGATCAAGGTCACTTTGAACGTCAATTTGCCGAAGGGGATAAGGTGTTTATGAGACTGCAACCATATAAGAAAAATTCCCTCAAGGCCGAGCAGTGTCAGAAGCTAGCACCCAAATTTTATGGCCCTTACATAGTTCTCAAGCATGTGGGACAAGTCGCATATCATTTAGCTCTGCCCAGTCAGTCAAAGCTACATCCTGTTTTTCATGTTTCATGCTTGAAGAAGGTGATTGGAACCAGGTGCCAAATTCAAACCAA
Organism: Picea engelmannii; assembly: GCA_009831015.1. NCBI lineage: Eukaryota > Viridiplantae > Streptophyta > Pinopsida > Pinales > Pinaceae > Picea > Picea engelmannii. Next base: position 12,977 of record ML794989.1, on the reverse strand, counting down.
CCTTCCAGAATTAGCTGAAGAAGGATCCATTTGGCTACAACCAGAAGCAGTTTTGAACCAGCGGGAGCGTCTCCTGCGTCAGAGAACCATCAAGGAAGTGCTAGTACAGTGGAAATATATGACTCCAGCAGATGCCACTTGGGAACCAGCTACCATTTTGCAGCAGTTTCCACATCTCAATCCTTGAGGACAAGGTTGTTTTTAAGGGGGTGGACATGTTAGGGTCCTAACCCGCACATAGGTAGATCAATGTATTTGGATGTAATAAAGGTCAATATTAATAAGACCTTTCAATAAAATAGAATAAGGCGGATGTAAGAAGACCTAATAGAAGCTTCCGCTTCTAGAAGGATCTTCCTCTAGATGCTTCTCTTAATAGACACATTTAGTATAAATAAGGGTCGAGGGTATGAAAACCCTAGCTTGGAGATTATTGTAACAGAGCACTGCTCGACTGGAGGTTGACCCCTCGAAGAGGCCTGTGAACATTTCTATCTGAATCAAAGTGTTTCTTCTATTGCTATTTTGTATATCATTTCTGTGTATTGTGAAGATTATGCTGGATATTTTACTGTTATTCTATCATTTTTAGCATTTCATTTATGTTCTGCATATTTTATATATCTGGTATCTTGCATACTGAAAGTTCTGGGAGAAGACACTCTGCCAGGAGGGCATTTGAGCTAGTGTGCAGACAGGCACAAAGAAGAGAAGAGAACTCTTTGAGTTTTGTAATTGAGGGAAGAATCCACTGAGGGATATTCACAGGGTTGTTGAACACCCTGCAGACTCAGCAAGAGGTTGCTTGAGTGAAGGATAGCCAAGAGGAAATCCAATATATTCTCCATTTGTGGGAGAGAAGGAAGAAAGACAAAATCCCTTAGGGGTCTGAGTATTTGGGAAAGATCAGGAGAGATAGCACTGTGTGCATGTGAATACTCTGCAGAGGCGCAGAAGTCAAAAGAATCCCTTGGGGATTCGAGAGTAAAATCTCAGGAGGAACAACGTTTCATACGCGCAGCGAGAACTCAGGTAAAGGAGTTCGCAGGAGAGAAGAAGGGAGCAAAGGTTGAGGCCTTTGGATTTTGGAGTCCTTCCGAGTCTGGGAAGAAGGAGTGCATAAGCTCAGGAGAGCACAACAGACGTTAGATCGACGGAGAAAAGAAATCTGGACCATTGAAGGTTTCTACATCCAGGAGAAGCTCAGGAGAAACCTATAGAAGGGAGAGATCATGACCCATTGGATCTGATTCAGAAAATCCCGTCAGTTGTCAGATCAGAAAGGAGGTGCACGGGGTTTAACCCTTCTCACGCCAGGCAGAAGTCCCGACAGGCATCGGGATATCAGCGTTCGTGAAATTGGGAGTCACGAGGACAAGAGATCGGGAATTTCTATAGGAAAAGTCCCAGGAAGATCTGGACCATCCGTTAGTGGAGACACGTGGCGGATATTGAGGCGTCAGGAGTCAGGATATCGACATTCCCGTGGATAGGATATCAGGTAAGTCCATCTTGAAAACCCCGACACAAATCTGGGTCGTCCATCAGAGAGAGGACGCATGTCACATGATCGTCCATTCCAGAGATCCGGGCACTAGACATCGGGATATTGACGCTCGGGAAATCGGAGTTCCTGAGGTCGTGAAAGTCGAGGCATCATAAGTATCGAAATCGCGAGGGGTGATCAAGACCGTCCATCAGAGGAGGACGTGCGGCAGCAATCGGAGTCATCGGGGAAAGTCCCGACAGGAAGTCGTCTATCGGCATTTTGGTCATCGGGATATCAGGAATCCTGGTGAAAAGAGGTTTGGGAATTTTGGAATCGCGAAGTCCAAAACCCCGACAAGGAGGAAGGAGCCATTGTGGGGCCAGCTTTCAACATATCGGAGAATCGAGATTCGAGGGATCGAAAATCTCGTGGGAAAATGTTTTTCAACATTTGAAACCCTGAAGCTCCGATAGGTGGTATGACTGCGGTCATATAGAGGGAGTTCGTATGGAACCAAAAGGTCTAGCCCAGGGGAATAGCGGAAGTTGATGTCATATCGGGATATCGGGGATTCCGAGGAAATTTTTTTTATGCATTTCAACATTGCGATGTTGGAAACCCCGATGGGAGACAAGGCTACGATCTTGTGAGATAGTGGTCATGTGGGCCAGGAGTCTAGCCTGGAGGGCTAACATGAGTTGGAGCACATCGATATTTTAAAGTCCAAAACCCCGAAAGAAGGATAAGGCTGCGATCTTATGAATTAGTGGTCACATGGACCAGAGCATAGCCAGGAGGGATAATGCGTAAAGGGCACGTATCGGTGAATTTACTCATTGGAGATCGGGAGTTCGAGAGGACAGGAACTCTTGACGTCGGGGATCACGAAACCCCGAAAACATGAAATTGTCATCAGGGAAAGAGCACGGTCATGTGCAGAAGGCCGTGCAGGTGAAGAAATGACCTATGGATTGGGTTTCATCAGATATTCCAGCAGGGAATCGGAAGAGTCGCTTCGGCGCATGAAATAATTGATCGATCCTGTGAGCAGGAGAGTGCGACGAGGTGGTGTGGTTGTGTCTCTACTCCATCAAGTGGTATAAGAGCCTGATTCTTGTCTGTATATTTTAGGCAAGAGAGGCAAGAGATAAAGAGCACTCTGATACACATCAAGTGGTATCAGAGCTAGAACTTTGTTTGTATATTTCAAGCAGAGGGAGAAGACAGAGCGTTGGAGACTCTATGATGATTGTTTACAGGTAGGCAACAATCAAGAAAGCAGTCAGGGATACTGTAAGATGAAGCTGGTAACACTCTTAGTGCAGAGTGACAACATCAAGTCTGCTAGGAAAGTAGACAGAGACAACACCATGGTTACTGAAGGCCATAGGCATGCTGGGAGGAAGAGCAAAGCAAAAAAGCTTGTAGAAATGGATAAAGAGCTCTATGAATTAAAGGAAGACATAGAGAAGCTTGAACTATGGATGCGGCATGATAAGAGGTCGAGATGGATGCATGAATGGCCCATGAAGAAGTCGAAAGCAAAATGGCCAGTCAAGGAGTTGATGGTTAGAGGGCAGTGCAGGCTGTTAAAAAGATGGTTGAGGTATGCTGAAAACCTCAATGGACCAGAAGAGGAAATGGTTCAGGTAAGTGAACTAGAGACTGGGAGAAATCTCAGTGAATTGGGATCAGCTGAGGATCTCAAGAACTGCCAGGAGGGCAGAGAAGAAATTCCAGTTTGTCAGGTGGGCAAAGAGCTGAGATCACTGCGGAATCTCATGGACTGTCAGGAGGACAGCCAAGGAATTTCACATTGCCAGGTGGGCAATGAAATGAGGTCACTGCGGGATCTCATAGACTTCCAGGAGGGCAGCGGAAGCATCTCAGATTTCCAGGTGGGAAGAGATGAGAATTTGAGACTGTCTGAAAGTCTCATGGACTCGGAGGTGAGTTCAATTCAGCAAGGGTTGCTGATGAAGATGGGATCAGTTGATCTCATAATCTGCCAAGAGAGCAGCAGAAGCATCCCATATTGTCAGGTGGGCAGGGATGAGCAGATGAGACTATCTGTGGGTCTCATGAACTCAGAAGTGAGTTGGGATCAGCCCGAGGAGCTGACAGAGCAGACGAGACTGTCAGAGGGTCTCATAAATTCAGAGATGGATTTAGATCAGCAGGTGCAACTGACAGAGGAGGAGGATATGAGAAATCTTCTGATGATTGGGGGAATCAAAGTATTCCTACCACTTTCCCAAGAGGAGGCAAAAATCTGTGTTGTAGGTGCAGCAATAGTAGCAGAACAGTCAGCTGTGACTGTCAGGAAAGAAGAGGGATTAGAGCAGACTTTGGAAGCTGCCCAAGTAGACGAAGAAGAAGAAAATGAGCATTTGGAGGAGTGTCTCAATGATTTCATCCAGGAAGTTGAGGAAGCTATAGCACTGAAGCTGACAACAAAAGAAGAAGATGAAGAGGATGATGAACATTCCGAGGAATGGCTCAATATTTTCAGCTAGGAAGCTGAAAAGGATGCAACAGGGGAGTTTGCAGCATAAGAAGAAGAAGGGGCATACAACATTCATTTGGCTGATCTGTGGGAATAGATTGAAGCCTTGGAAGAGAGGGTAAAAGTGCAGAGCGTGTACATCCAACAGGTGAAGTTGGAAGTTGATGAACAAGGCATGGGAGATCACAGTGATATGCCCATGAGCTGAAAATGTTTGCAGCTGGGGAGACTGCAAAAACAGAGCCAGCCACTGGAGCAACTGGACGAAGTGATCAAAGAGATCATGGAGCTGATGATAAGGTCAGTAGAGACTGCCAGCGAGGAGAGGCTGGGCAGAAGAGAAGCAACAGTAGCAGCAGCGCAGAAGTAGCAAGAATAGCAGGATGGAGCAGATGAACAACTCCAGAGGATGATTTGGGATCCAGGAGGATTTCCAACAGCTAAGAGGGGAATCTCATGAGCAGGAGCTCATGAATTTTGTAGCTGAGGAGTTTGATGCAGGAGCATCTCTCCACATCAGCAGCCAGCCAGCCAACCACGTCGAGCACGTGCATTCAAAGCTGAAGAGAGGCGCAGTCCTCATTAAAAAATCGAATTGAAAGTAATTGAATTGCTTAGGCTGGTGAGCCATAGAGTCGTTCCTTTGTGCAGGCGTAGGATAAGATCAACCTTTAATGTTTGTAAGGTTGAGATCTAGATCCAGATGCTGGACTAGACAACCCATTCAATGTAATTGAATAGGGTAGGTAGGTTGGAGGGAAGCGCTCTAAGAGCCCCCTCAGGTAAAAGAGATTCCGTATCTCATTTTGTGGTAGAGTCGAGTGAGTTGAGAGGAAGAGAATCTGTGTGTAGAGAGCAGAAGAGAGAAGAGTTGAGACCTTGTTACAGGCCGTGCTCAGGAACACCTTGTATAAACAGACATTTTCCATTTTAATATAAACAGAAGCAGTTTTTGCTGCATTACTGTGTGTTATGTGGATGTCTGTGAGTGTTCCATTGTATGCTATGAATGTATGTTGTTATCATGCATTTGCAAGAGTGTGTTTGATTTCAGGTGAAGGTCTTTGAGGCTTCACACCAGGAGGGTGTGACAAAACACTGCGGGTTCTGATAGCCGTGCACAAAGGTTGCACTTCTGAATTATGCGGGTTCAGACAAGGACGTGATGCGGCACAAGAGATGGAATCAACAACTCAGGAGGAAGACCTCAAGGTTGTTGAACACCTTGGAGGCAAGGTTATGTGGGAGAAGACACAGTTGCAAACCGAATTCTATTGTGGATTCTGTGAAGATCTGCCAGGTGGGCATTGAGCCAGTGCAAGGAGTGCACAGAGGAAGAACTCTACTGTGAGTGCAGGAAGAAACAAAATCACTGAGGATTCTGGGAGCTCTGCCAGGAGGGCATTGAGCGGATGCATAGGTGCACAAGAGGACAAAACTGTTGAAAGTTCTGGGAGAAGACACTCTGCCAGGAGGGCATTTGAGCTAGTGTGTAGATAGGCACAGAGAAGAGAAGAGAACTCTTTGAGTTCTGTAATTGAGGGAAGAATCCACTGAGGGATCTTCACAAGGTTGTTGAACACCCTGCAAACTTAGCAAGAGGTTGCTTGAGTGAAGGATAGCTAAGAGGGCATCCAATATATTCTCCATTTGTGGGAGAGAAGGAAGAAAGACAAAATCCATTAGGGGTCTAAGTATTTGGGAAAGCTCAGGAGAGATTGCATTGTGTGCACGTGAAGACTCTGCAGAGGCGCATAAGTCAAAAGAATCCCTTGGGGATTTGAGAGTAAAAGCTCAAGAGGAACAACGTTTCATACGCGCAGCGAGAACTTAGGTAAAGGAGTTCACAGGAGAGAAGAAGGGAGCAAAGGTTGAGGCCTTTGGCTTTTGGAGTCCTTCCAAGTCTAGGAAGAAGGAGTGTGCAAGCTCAGGAGAGCACAGCAGCCGTCGGATCGACGGAGAAAAGAAATCTGGACCGTTGAAGGTTTCTACGTCCAGGAGAAGCCTACAGAAGGGAGAAATCGTGAGTCGTTGGATCTCATTCAGAAAATCTCGTCAGCCGTTAGATCAAACAGGAGGTTCACGGGGTTTAACCCTTCTCACTCCAGGCAGAAGTTTCGATAGGCATCGAGATATCGGCGTTCGTGAAATTGAGAGTCACGAGGATAAGAGATTGGAAATTTCTATAGGAAAAGTCCCGGGAAGATCTGGACCGTCTGTTAGTGGAGACACGTGGCAGAGATCGAGGCATCGGGAGTCGGGATATCGGCATTCTCGTGGACAGGAGATCGGGTAAGTCCATCTTGAAAACCCCGACACAAATCTGGGCCGTCCATCAGAGAGAGGACGCGTGTCACATGATCATCCATTCTGGATATACGGGCACTAGACATCGGGATATCGGCGCTCGGGAAATCGAAGTTCCTGAGGTCGTGAAAGTCGGGGCATCAAAAGTCTCGAAATCGCGAGGGGTGATCAGGATCATCCATCAGAGGAGGACGCGTGATAGCAATCGAAGTCATCGGGGAAAGTCTAGACAGGAAGTAGTCTATCGGCATTTTGGTCATCGGGATATCGGGAATCTTGGTGACAAGAGGTTTGGGCATTTCGGAATCGTGAAGTCTGAAACCCCGATAAGGAGGAAGGAGCCATCGTTGGGCCAGCTGTCAGCATATCGGAGAATCGGGAATCGAGGGATCGAAAATCCTGTGGGAAAATGTTTTTTAGCATTTGAAACCCCGAAGCCCCAATAGATGGTATGACTGCGGTCATATAGAGGGAGGTCGTATGGAACCAAAAGGTCTATCCCAGGGGACTAGCGGAAGCTGACATCATATCGGGATATCGGGGATTCCGAGGACAACATGTTTATGCATTTTGACATTGCGATGTTCGAAACCCCGATGGGAGACAAGGCTGCGGTCTTGTGAGATAGTGGTCATGTGGGCCAGGAGTCTAGCCTGGAGGGCTAACGGGAGTTGGAGCACATCGGGATTTTAAAGTCCAAAACCCCGAAAGAAGGATAAGGTTGTGGTCTTATGAATTAGCGGTCACATGGACCAGAGCATAGCCAGGAGGGCTAATGCGTAAAGGGCATGTATCGGTGAATTTACTCATCGGAGATCGGGAGTTCAAGAAGATAGGAACTCTTGACGTCGGGGATCACGAAACTCCGAAAACCTGAAATTGTCATCAGGGAAAGAGCGCGGTCATGTGCAGAAGGTCGTGTGGGTGAAGAACGGACCTGTGGATCAGGTTTCATTAGAGATTCCAGCAGGGAATCGGAAGAGCTGCTTCGGCTCATGAATTAATTGATCGATCCTGTGAGAAGGAGAGCGCGACGAGGTGGTGTGGTCGCGTCTCTACTCCATCATCCAACCTCTCTTCCTCCCTGAGGAAGGAAGAAAATGGGGGGTCTGTCAAATCAAATTTTTATAATATATGATCCTCAGACCTATGGGTAAATTCACCCACAAAATGGAATACTTCCAATGTCCATGGCAACAACTTCTTATCTTCCCAACTGAGTACCACTACATGGAAATATCTCTATGCACAGAAGCACTGACGAGCAATACCGACGAATTTTTGTCGCAGATCATTCTGCACGAAACTCAACAACCAACATTGGTGTGTCGCATGTCACTCTATGCACAGAATCCGACAAAAATATCGACTCGTCGCAGATCTTTATGTTGTGTTTCCACTGCACCACTATGATCTACAACAAATGCTCACGTTGCACACTCTAATTTGTGATTCTTTCGGCTCTCAACCACACACACTCGAATCATGATTTACATAGAGATTATAAACCAAGATTAAACATAACAAAACTGGAGAACTGTGGGATACATAAATAATACATAATTTCCATTAATCAAGCTCGAATTACACATTGTGGCCTCTATGGGCCAGGCTTCCCTCTTGGCTTGTGTACATTGTGTCAGGCCTCTTCCTTAACAACACCCGAAGGATACATATAAATAACATAAATACAATATGGTGGATCATCTCAAATCCACAATCCTCTCCACCGAGTTCTAACTAATATGCAAAACATACCTCAATATAATCATGTAACATGCTCACACAAAACTTATCACAAAAATTGAGTTGTTAATAAAAAACAAACACTTAAATTTAAAATCCAACACACATAAACACTTAAACTTAAACCCCAACACACACATATATGTCGTGTACCATTTTGTAAATCCAAAATACATGATGCATGCAAATTAACATTGTATTAATCTAGTGAGCTATGCTTAATGAGGCCATGGTATTAATTTAGTAGGCTCATGCTCTATGGGGCCATAATGTGATATTAGGAACCTTTAACATTGTATTAATCTAGTGAGCTATGCTTAATGAGGCCATGGTATTAATTTAGTAGGCTCATGCTCTATGGGGCCATAATGTGATATTAGGAACCTTTAAGGTAGGAGAGCCTATATACAAAAGGAATAAACAAACACTTTTAAACATTTGACTTCACCATGATGTTGAAAGGGTCATTTTCCAATGTGCATAAAATAATAAAATTTAAAGAAAAGGAATATCTAACATTACCGCTTTATTCTCAACACGTTTTCACCTAATCTATACAAGTGAATTTAAATTTTTTGGTCGGCTTGGCAAAAATTCAATTCAATCGTCTTCAAAAGTTGACATCCACATAATACATACAATCGTCTTTAAATTTTTTGGTAGGGTTGGCAAAAATTCAATTCAATTCAATAAATACATTGCATTATTTATCTTTCAAATATGATGGATAATAATAGATTCCATTAATGTTTCTATGCTGATGTTTCTGGAAAGCTTCTTTATTAAGAGATGTTATTGTGAAGATGATGTTGTGAACACAATGGTATTCACAAATCTACAAGTTGGTCCACAAATGATATTGTAAATACAGTGGTGTCCACATATTTGGAGTGGAGGTTAAATGTGGAAGATACATATGGGTCCACAAATGATATTGTAAACACAATGGTATTCACATATTTGGAGTGTACAAGTTGGTCCACAAATGATATTGTAAACAAAGTGGTATCCACTTATTTGGAGTGTAGGTTAAATGTGGAAGATACATATGGGTTCACAAATGATATTGTAAACACAGTGGTATCCATGGTATCCACATATTTGGAGTGTAAGTTAAATGTGGAAGATACATATGGTAAAGAAAAAATGACAATTTTTTTTTAGCACATGAATCAATATGGATGTTAGAGAAATCAAAATATGGTTGTGGGTAGTTCTTTAAATATGGTTGTGGATAGTTCTTTATGGATTTTTTGAATTTTGTATTTTGAAATGTTTTTTTTTTTAATCAATACTAAAATATTTCAAGAGAGATAATTAAGTTCCATCACAATTATAATCATTTAATCAATACAAAGTTTAATTAATAAACATTAAAAATTATTGTAATAATTAAATAAAGTAATAGAAAATAAAGAAAATTAAAAACCAATACTAAAATATTCCAAGAGAGGTAATTAAGTTCCATCACAATTACAATCATTTAATCGATAAAAAGTTTAATTAATAAACATTAAAAATTATTGTAATAATTAAATAAAGTAATAGAAAATAAGACAATTAAAAAAACTAAAATGAATAAAACATTATAAATTATTATAATAATTAACTAAAATGAATAAAACATTATAAATTATTATAATAATTAAATAATGTAATAAAAAATAAGACATTTAAAAAAACTAAAATGAATACTTTGAGAGGGACTAATAAGTTAAACCGATGTTGACATTACAACAACTATTATCATTATTATTTTTTATTTTACTCTTTAGAAATTAAAAGATAAAATATATTTTATTATTTACATTTTTCACATTTAATTATTTTATATGATAATGTGGCTTTATATTATATTGTATGAGTTTCCAAAACGTGGGAATGTTGGGAATGTGGATACTAGTGTCGCGAACTAGTAGAAGTTTCCCTCAAATTTAGAGAGAACTTGAATTTGGGAGCAACAATAATATATATTAAAAAAATATAAAAAATATTTTAGATTACAATGATACTTTAGATTACAATGTATAGAGATATTGATACATTTTAAATCTTATTTCAATAAAATTGAAGTTGAATGGAGGACAATGTTTCTCCTATTGCAACAACTACAATATTAAAATTACTAATTAATTCGTGCTAATAATTATATGAATATATTTAACACAATAATGAAACTTTAATATCCATAAATATTTCATTAGAAAATGAGAAACAAAATTGAAAATACATATATACAATTTTAACATCTTTTTAAAATTAAA
>ML794988.1:228711-267607 GCA_009831015.1 Picea engelmannii | reverse complement strand
GGACGTCTCCCTTGGACTTGCCCTCCAGAATAGAAAGAGCTCCCCATCGAGGTGACATTGGGTGGGGAAGCTCCTGTTACGCCGGTCTTGCCCTTGACTCAAGCTTTTCAATCTTTTCTACAAACCGTGCGATAACAGGACCCTATCCCTTGAGAAAATTAAAGTGATTAAAGTGATAAAAAACAATATCTCGGTATATAAGAATGAATTGTAATAGAAAATATATTTTTCTAGGCCGAATTTGTAAGTGGCCCATGTTTGTAAGTGGCTTATTAAATGGATGTTATCTCTCTATCTTATCTAATAGGTAATCCTAAAGTATAGACATTGTAAATGTTGTATCTTATCTAATAGGTAATCTTAAAGTATAGACATGTAAATGTTGTAGAACACAAGTCTAAACATATTTAGTATTATTTTTTATTTTAGATTGATATAAATTATATTTGTGAATTGACTTTTTTTAGATTGATTGGTTAATTGGAAATTAGAGAAAATTTTAGGAAAATTAATATTTGATATTTAAAATAAAATTATTAATAATTGATCAAAACTTTTGAAAATAAATAAAAATTTATATTTTTTATAATAAAAGATTATAAATTTTTAATATTTTATTATAAAATATATAAGATGAATGTACGATGATTAATATATTAGGGAGGTACTTATTCAAAATAATAATAAATATTTCTTAAAAAAACCACTTTTAATAAAAATAAAACCTATATAAAATGTGTGTGAAAACAATAAATATGAAAAAGCTTAACTTAAAAAAAAAAAAAAAATTACTCCATATTATCCCACGTATATTACAAACTGACTTACTAAAAGTTACTCCATATTTCCATATTACCCCATATATGTTACAAACAACTTGATGTTGATAAAGTTGTTCAATATCAGAAAATACAACTTAATGGTTGATAAAGTTGTTCAGTATCATAAAATATAATAGTATAGGGGATTAACCCATATATGTTACAAACAACTTGATGGTCAATAAAGTTGTTCAATATCTTAAAATATAATATGTATTAGTATAGGGGATTAATATACTTAGGGAGATAAGATAAGTAATGGGAATAATAATAAATATTTTTAAAAACCAATTTTAATAAAAAAAATAAGACCTGTATAATGTGTAAAAGCAATATATATATAATGTTTGAAAACAATATATATATATATATAATGTGGAAAACAATAAATATGTGAAAAAAAATAAAATATGTGAAGGCTTACAAAAAAAAGTTACTTCATATTACCCCACATATATTACAAACTGGCTTATAAAAAGTTACTCCATACTACCCCACATATATTACAAACTGGCTTCCTAAAAGTTACTTCATACTACCCCACATATGTTACAAACAATTTATATTACAAACTAGCTTACTGAAAGTTACTCCATACTACCCCACATATGTTACAAACAACTTGATGGTTGGTATAGTTGTTCAACATGGAATGTTGTTATTCATTCTAACAAGGTTCAAATCCTAATCAAAATAAGAAACATGAAACAATAACAGTTATTATCTCCATTCCAACAAAGTTCAAGTCCCAGTCCAAATAAGAAAACATGAAACAGTAACAATTAGCGGGGCGTGGAGGGGATTAAGATTTCTAGTTGCTTGTTGTTGAGTCCTAGGCTCAACCATCGATAGGTACTTTGTAAGTGCAGTCAGTTAATTACCAGAGAGTCGGAAGATATTCATGGATCAACTGTCGTAACTACTAACCTGATGAAGCCTTATGAGGAGGAGGCTCAACCTAAGATTCTTTTTCAGAGAGCTTCTATTCCTTTCACTTTAGAAGTGAACCATGCGACTGAGTTGATAGTTACACCTGTATCTGAGAAGGGGGAAGGCGTGGTTGGTCCTAATGTGTGTGCAGTATCCCAACCTTCTATACCTAATAATGTTGAATACACTCTGCATGGACCCATCTTAGATGAGGACCTTCATCTTAATCTATTGTTTCATCCTTTTGCTCTCGTTCGCTGCCCTCCGGGGGTTGTAGGGGGAAATAGCCCATGGTTTAGTTGTTAAGCAAGCTAGCAAGAGTTGTTGATCAATCAGCTATAGTTGATGAGCAAGCAACAAGTTAGAGTAGTAGTTCTAGCTAGAGTTGTTCCTATAGTTGATGAGCAAGCAACAAGCTAGAGCAAGCATCAAGCTATGTACCTACCTCTACTATTAGTAATACTTGTTCAGATACAAGTTTGATAGTTGCCTTTATTTATAGTGCTGCTTGTAGTGAAACTTTCATAGTATATGGGTAAATGAATGAATCTGTAACTAGGTCATTTGCTAGATGGATCAACAAGTGTTTCAATTGGAATGGGAACTTGAATTATAAGATATGTTGCTCCCACCTCAGATGTTTCTGAATCAATGATTAGGACTAGAATATGATTTGATGCTACTTGCTTTACTCTGACTTAATTCAATAGGTGGTGAAACTTCTATTGTTGGTGCTGCATATGGAGTATAAATAGGCTCTAGCAGGAACTTGGTGCTTTATTCAGATGAACATAGATAGATGATATGAATCAGGGGTTAATGAGGTAAACCGGTGCAGGATCTGTTACTAGAACTAGACACTTTAACAGGTTCCAGATTGACTGATTCAAAGTAAACAACTTAACTTGTACCTAAGTATCGATATCTATCTTTAACTAAAAAGGATGCCACTAGCACTGAATTTGGATCTAGAAGAGATGGTGGATCTTACTATTTGAGGAAAACCTTACCTTCCCTTCACTTAGGTAAGTGTCACCTCAGGATTTATATTAGGTAAAGTCAATAGTGAGATCAATAGAAATACCTTCATTAGCAAGATGCAATAGCAATATGAGTAATAGGATAGGATCACTCCAAGTGTAAGTCACTGATCAATGTCATGGGTCGAAGAGTGCCAACAGCTCGATCGACAGAAGGAGGTCGAGGAGCTATGGTTTCCTAGGCTCTCGGGTTATCTATATTTCCTTGGATCATTACATAGGAGTAGCTATGAGTTCCCTATCAAGATAAAGCTCCCTCAATTTGACCTAATTAAAAATGCACTCTATCTATATTCGATAGGTCTTGGTCTTATAGTAGCTCGGGCATAAGAGCGTCAACCTTGTAGCTCCTAGCATAGTTTAATCAAGGAACATAGCATATTATAATAGATAGTGGATAAGTTCCCTATTGCTACAGGCTTGACTAGGTGGTAAACTTTGTTTGATGTTGTTTGTTCTGGTACAATGGGATTTGGATCTATAAAAGGATCTGGCTCTAGTGCTAGGACTTAAACTGATGCTGAGTGGAGATTTGATCGAAACCAGCTATCAAAAGAATGCATCGTGCAATAAGATTTCGTTCGTACCCTTTTTAGATTCTATCTATATTCTCTTTAGGTTCTCAGTCCAACCATCTAACCAGTGAATGTTGCCAAATAATTCAACTAGCGCTCTGAAAGTAATTCTCGATTCGATACCTTAATCTGCTACTAAACCATGATTTACTCACATTTCAGAGTCTATTTACTCGAAAATGCCTTCAATTGTAATAAACCCCTATCATCAACCTACTGAATGCAAATGGGAGCATTCTATGGCCAAGCTTTATTGGCAAACTCTAGACCTGGGGTTTTTCAGCTAGAATTCCAGCTGAGGCAGGTATGATTGGTCAAAGGGTTAGAGTTTAGGGAGAATAAATTCTGGGTGAAGCTGACTTCCCTTAATATACGATCCTAAAACCTCAAAAGGAAGGGGAATTTATACACAGTTAGGGTTAGGAACAAATGAATGAACTGATCTATTTACCTTTCTTGACGACGTTGTGATCGACTCTGAGAAGGACGACTTTGTCTTTAAGATCGGCCTCCTGCAGCAGAGGCAACCTCGGATCGAGCTTCATTTGCTCCATTCCATCGTCCACAATGTAACCCGCACGCATGCCATTCTCTGGATTATACTTCGCCATCGTTGCTGATTCCTCTTCACTCGCTTTTTCTGGGCATCGACTCTCTTGCTTAAGAATCCCACCAAATTTATCGGCGACGCCTCAAATTCGTCGACGCTTGTCTTGTTCCGTTTGGATTTCAGATAGACCGCGGCGTTGGAAACTTGTGTGCCGGGAAAGAATTCAGTCGGTAAATGGTAATAACTTTTCCGTGCACTGTATCAAGTCTGGCTTCTAGAATTTGGCGATTGTCCAGGCAGCACGTTGTGGAGGACTTGATTTGAACAGCTGTGGAATACTTTATTTCTTGTTTCTCAAACCGGATTGTCGAACACAAACCGGGGCGCCGCCACTCTAAGGCGGTGGGAGTCCGGTATTGCCGACTAGATGGCGGGATCTATGAGCATCTCCACCTTCGCCAAGTGTGTTGACACGTCAGTTCAGCTATTTGTGATGAGTCATCAACTTTGAATAAATGTTCGAGAATAAATAGGATCATCACTACCTTCGCCAAGTGTGTTGACACGTCAGTTGAGCTGTCTGTGATGAGTCATCGACTTTGAATAAATGTTTCAGAATAATGTAATCTTGCGGGACTTTGGTTGACCTTTGGACTTAAGAGAGCTACTGCCGCTCATCATCTAGAAGTTCGAGAAAATACCATCACCTCGTACATGTTTTCATGAGAGCTTTTTTATAATAAACATAGAAGAAGGTTAAATGTTTACTATTATAGTATTTGTGAAATATTAATATTTGAAATGTGAAATTTCATCATTGAAAATGATTTTTATAAAAAAATGGTTTTCTACTCATTATTTTGAAAAGTCATAAAAATATTAATTTATATTATGTTTAATTTATTATTTTTTTTTTTGAAATTATGAAATTCTTTTTAAAATGAGATAAAATCCCTAACAACAAAGCTCATATGATATCTTTTAACAAAATTCCTAGTAAATTTGGGAAAGAATTTCCTCATAAAAATCATTGGGTTTGTCTTCTTATTAATTTACTTTGTTTTTTCACCACTTAACCCCCTAAGTTATGGAGTGAATTAACAAGCTAACCAATTTTAGGATGAATTTTTTTTTTTGTTGTTGGGGGGAGAGGGGTGAGTTAAAGTCCTTTCTTGATTCACTCATTTTTTTTTTCAAATTTCAACAATCGAGGCCATCTTGAAATGAATGAAAACTTTAAGGACAAAGTTCCCATCAATTACTTGGAATTATAACTTCACACAAATTTCTATTGGGTTTGGGTAAGAATTTCATGGAGAAAGAGATTGAGTTTGTCCACTTATTCTCTTACTTCTTAAGTTATATGGGTATCTAGAATTGTGTAGGAGAATTTTGTTAGAATGTGAGTCCTTAGACAATCACAAAATCTGAGAGCACATTGATATGAGTTGTAAACTGAAGTGTTGTCATGATCCATTGATGAGTTCTTAGTGAGATCTAGATCTGGATATGGTCAATCCATGCACTATAAATTCATATCATCAAATCAATACAATGTGCATCAAAATGGCTCAAAGCCTTTTCCACCATATTTTGTCTCGTTATACTTGTGCTCAATTATTAACATGGTACCAAAGCACTTATGATACCATGCCAATTTTCCATGAAAAGTGTAGTGTAATAATACAAGGAGATCTCTCATTGATTCATGATGAGGAAATATATCCCAAGTAAGAGGAGTCTACATTCAAATTAAGACGCCACATTGCTACTACCAATAAGGTCTAGTTACTTTGATTTATTATTGATTTAATTGGCCATTATTTTTTGTATGTATTTTGAAAAAATATTTTTTGAGATCTTATGATGAAGGAGATAATTGAAGGATATACATTTTTAGATCTCTATGAAAGTTGTAGATCTCCCTGATTTGTAAATATCATAGATATAGTGTAAATTCAATTGATCATAAACAAATCTATAGATCAATATATTAGTGGATAGTTGCACTCCATGATAGAGAATGCTTGTATCAGAGGTTAAATTCTAAAAGCAAAGAGGACTTACATGCTCACAGAAGTCGTTTCCACGTCCATGAACAAAATAATGCCTCCACCCATCATTCACAATCAATTAGTGAGAGTCGCTGCAACATAGGAAGAAGATATCAATAAATATAAGAGTATCTGATTGTTGATGAAATCCATGTAGAAAAAAAAGTACAAGTGCTTCTCATTATAATTTCAAAACTGGCCTTGCGAAGCTGGAGCATCAGGTAAAGAAAAATTGTGACAGCTATGCAAAAGAAATACATGTATTCTTCATAATTGTCGAACTTGAGACTGAGGTCGAGAATATCATCATTATTGGCGGCCATGATAGTGAAGGATATGAAGCGGAAGAGAATTGCAACACATCTCAGCACAAAAAAAAAATTGTTATTTGAATGCAATAGTGGAGGAAGGTGATCCCTTATCTGTGAATACTTGATATGGTTGGGGAGCATATAAATCTCCAATTCACACTCTTCTATTGTATTTGTTGGAAAACGTTGAAATCGTTCCACTCCCTCCTTGTTGAGCTCTACCCAATTGTCGATCTGGTCTCTTAATGCACGATCTGGTCTCTTCACACATATTTTTGCATCTAGTCTCTTTACACATTTAATTGGCCATTATTCAAATTTACAGCTAAACCCTCTGCATAAGTTCCTTATTTGCAGTTAAACAAATATAGTTTGTTTTTAAGGTTGTATGCCTCATATCTTTAGTGCTATTTTAGTTGATGTTATTTTGAGAGACCTTATGAGACCCATGCAGGCATTGTGGAAGAAGACAACAAATTCCAACATAACTCCACGTGCATGATGCAGCAAGAACTCATCAAACGACCCCACATATTATCAACGATAGTGAGTATACTAGCACAGCCACATGATTGTGGCTGATGAATGTCTATAGGCATATTTCATTTACAAACCTTAATTCTAAAGTAAAACCTAATTAGGGTTTGTAAAAAACCTAATTAGAGTTTGTAAATGAACTATTAGTCATGGCAAAACAACATAAATACAGACATATACATGCTTGTAAAACCTAATTAGGATTTGTAAATGAAACATTAGTCATGGCAAAACAACATAAATACAGAGAGATACCTGCTTGTTCTTGTTATCTGGAATATCATGAGGGGACTCTTGTTGTTGGTCATCCTCCTCCTGGTGCTTTATGCCTAACATGGAGGCCCCCACCCCACCCGCTACGATGCCCTTCCTCCCTTTATCACTCCCCTCGTTGATATCATCAGTTTCATGAGGTTTCCCTTCTGCAGCGCCATACCAGAGCTTCGAGGCAACCGCCGCTTGATGTTGTCTGGTAAATCTTCTCTGAATAGATTTTCTGATTATCATAATATTTTTGTTCATCCTCATCTTCTCTCGCCTGCATCACCAACGAAACTTCACTTGATATTGTCTTGTAAATCTTCGTTGTATAGTTTTTCTGATGATCATAAGATTTCTGTATATCCTCATCTTCTCCTGGCTGCATCATTAATGAATATCAGTCTAATTCATCAGTCTATTCAAGACTGATAAGGATAGATTAAGATTTCTGTATATCCTCATCTTCTCCTGGTTGCATCATTAATGAATATCAGTCTATTCAAGACTGATAAGAATAGTTTATATATTAGCAAATGGAAATCAAAAGAAGACAGGAATAAATTATAACAGATCTAAATTTTAACAACCGGGAAAGAAATATCTCACCTGTAACCAAATGCCAAATTTGCGTGATGTTTTTCTCCCTTCAGCGCCTTCCTACTCCAATGTCTTTGAGGATTTCAGAAATATTATTTTTTTCTCATGCCCCTTCTCAATTCTGCGTCCACAATCCCTCTAGAATAATCATAGGCATGCTGCAAGTGGAGTTTTATGATTTTGTGCTATTGGAAAAAACGTAACCATAAAATGCCAGCCGCATAACAATTCGAATGCTATCCTTTACATTTAATACTTTTTCGAATAGCAATTGAATAATTGAAACGCTGGTAGTAGAAAAAAAAAGGAATAGTTATGCATTGGAATAGTTGAAACGTGGGCCAAAGAAACGCCCCAAAGCAGCACGCACACACAGTTGGACACATAGCATTGGAATATTGAAAAGCGGACCAGAGAAACGCCCCCAAATCAACACGCATGAACAGTTGGACATCCCACGAACAGTAAATAACCGCCCACCCTGCGAACCGTAAAATGCCACGCACCCTCTAATCGTAGAATGCAAAGTAAAAAACTAAAACTCATCTCACCCATAAAAACGAACGACTGTGCGATCCATAACTTGTGACTCAGCAGGGGCCGAGACGTCCCGAGGCCCATTGAAGTGAACTCCACCAAGTGAACCTCTATTCTAGGGGTCGTCTACCCTTCCAGCCTTGTCACAAGGGGCTAATATGAGCATCGCTACCCCCGTTGGTTTTGAACTTGTGACCTCCCAGGAAATAACACATGTTCTTAACCATTGGGCCCACTCAAATGCTCATATGACACATGCACAGTTGGACATCCCACAAATAGTAAATAACTGCCCACCCTACAAACCGTAAATATGAAAAGCCAGTCGAATATGACACTTGTGATCCTTCGATGTATGGGAGCGATGGACAAAGGTGGCGGAAATGAATAGGTAAAGGAAGGACAACCATGTAAAGAGTTGAATGGAAGATGTTAATCCATAGTTGTATACGAAGAGGCAAAAGGCCACATAACATAGGTAAAATCCATAACTGTATACGAAGAGGCAAAAGGCCACGTAACCTAACATATGTAAATGAAGAGGTAAATATTTGGATTTGTTAAATTATGTTTTATGGCAATTGATAATTGAGTTTAGTAATTTGCTAATCATTTTATGTAAAAGTGAAAAAGTAAACATGATAAACTGATGATTTCATAAATGCAAGGGAGTTAATTCTTGCAATCTCATTCATTGATTTGAGTGTAAGACAAAGAATATGCCAACATCTTCAATTACTGGTCATAAGATTAGATTTTGTAATTAAAAGGTTGATAAGTCCATCAATTCTAATAGGGGGGACGCCTATAGGCGTAATAAAGCGAGGAGGTAGATCGTTTCACTCCTGAGCAGTTTTTGGGTCAGATTTGAGTTTGGATCAAATTACTTTTTGCATACTTGAGTTTTTGGGTTGGATTTGACTTGGGTGTTAAGGCAGACTTCTTTACAACCAAAGGAAGAGACCGAAGCAACAAACTGGTGAGTGGTATATCCACAATGTACATACAATCTCCAATAAATCGATCATCACTCAATCTGGTTGAAGGGAAAATCAGAGCACAACTACAGGCTGGTCCTTTGAGCGATTTAACCTACACACATAATTTGACCCCTCTCTAGCAACCAACTATCCAGTATCATCTACATTGACTTGCTTCACAAATAAATCCTTGCATTTTCTTATGTATCAAGGGAAATAATGTGAAATTAAAATGAAACATGATATTGGGAATTCAAGAGAAATTTATGTAAAATGGAAGTATGAAGGGGATTGTATTTGAAAACAGTAGCAATCAACCATTTCCAAAACTTGTGATCTTTCTTTAAATATTATTTATCTTTTGTCATCTTAAACCCGTCTTTGAATGTTGAACATACACTTCTGTAACATAGTTCATAATTAAATAGAACAATCATTTGACCATGTGTCCTTTTCCAACTCTTCTCTTAGTCATAGATGTAACAATCCAAAAGTATATACTCTCATCAAACTGTTAGCAACTTTCTTTTAGAAAATAAATTTTACTTTTCATACAATAGAGAAAATAAATATGAAGTTAAAATGATATATGTTTTTGGGAATTTAGGAATGATGTATGAAAAATGAAGTAATGAGGGATTTGGTCATGTATGTAAGATACAAAAAATATGTTCTAATTCCTTTATGACTTGATTATGTTTTATTTTCAATCCATATAAACATGCCCAGTAATCAAATAACCTAATTGTACTCATTCCAAAAACTATTTCGAATTGCATAGGTACCACAAAATGCACCCATCATTGCTTTTACAATCATCATATAAACTTAGTAGTATAAGCTAAAAAATGAGTCAAATGTGTCCATATGAAGAATTGGTTCTAACATTTGAAACCAATAAAAATAATATACAATCGACCAGATCAATTATGTAATAGAGTTTTAATATCTCCAACAATCCATATAAAATATAACACACAGGTTGAAATCCTTCAAATGTTTTTCTTAGTCAAAGCATGGTGCAAGAGCTTAGAACCTCTATGCAAATATTTCAAACACAAATCCTTTTAACAAAAACCACCACATATTCACATTGCAAACCAATGAGGGTTGAAACTGGAAATGATAACGTTGGTTAAACCCACATGTCGTGTATAGATATTTATCAACGAATTACCTAAGCATAGCTTCGAGTTTCAACTCATGCAAAAAGGGCATTAATGTTGACTTCATATTCCAATTCTTCTGCATATATAAAAGTGTCAAGGTATCGAGCTGACATGATACAAAACCTTATGAAGCTTGGCCAAACATTTCCCATGTTATGCAATGTAGAGGGCTTAGAATTAGGGTTCAACAGTAAGGCAACAATAATAAATTACATTTTTAAATTCAGAGTCGAGCCCCACGATAGGGTTTGTTACAAAACAACTCAAGAAAATTCTTCATTTTTGCTTGAAGCTACAACATGGTTGTAAGGTTTAGGGATATTTTTCTTAAAGACTGTATGAAAACCAAAGCTGGAGTTAAAAACACAAAGTTCACATAGTTTGGACTGAAACACTGCTTTTCAAGACAAGGGTTTATGCAAGAATAGTTCTAACAACACAAAGTTATGAAATAAGGAGCATTTTATTCATAAGTAAGCTAAACCAGTTCAAGAGGAAGAACAAGTAGAAGCACACTCATATTACCAGTCAAGTAGAGTCATTTTAAAAATTATTATTGCAAAAATATCATGCATTCGATGGATGACAAACTAGAATACACATACATTTCTTTGTGCTTCAAATACCTCTAAAAAATAGTGCCACAGTTACCATAACCACCACGACCGAGCTCTTGGAAAAAGACTATCACTCAAGCAACAGCTTCAAGCAGTTCAAACGAAATGAAATGACGAAACCCCGGTGAAAAGGTGGTAAATCTCATTGTGTGAATGCTCACGTCCTATGCATTGAGTGCATGGCCGAATCATGTCTCTTGAAATCAACATTCACAATAATTCTAAATCCATAGCAGACTCCATTTTCCACCGTTGACAAATCATAGACCAGAAGGGTTTCTACATATGCAATAAATCACATGCCACACAAACCACGTCGTAGCCACCTTAACTATCAACTTAAATGATGGCCCCAAGCTTCACATCAGACTTTATTATTCCATCTTTCATTAAACCACATTCAAAATGAATCAACAATACAACCAATTCATATGTCCAACCCCTGATTGTCAAAGTATAGCTTTATATGATCGACAATATCAATGTTGAGTTCATATGTTATACCATATACAATATGTGTAATGAAATTCAAAACTTTATATTATAACATGCCACCTTTCCTTTCATAAATTTGATACCTTCTCATATGTTTGTGGTGTAATACCCCTATGTCAAACCCCATTGTAAATATAAATTTAAATGTACATATAGGATGATGAGCTAGGATACTTTGGGGCCAGCGTGCCTTTGTATGAATGTATTTTGAGGCAAGAGTGCTTATATGGTTATTGGGCTGCTGAGCCTGAAGCTAAAAGGACAACGAGCATGTTTTTTTTGTAAAATGCAATCAAACTTAGTTTTAATAAAAACACATCACTACTGCAGACCAACCATGTAAAAGAGTATGGGGGGCTAAACTCCATCATAATGGGAAAGAGGGGCTAAGAGTCTAGGGAAAAGGGGCTAAGCTAGGGGGATTAATCCCAAAGGAATATTTTATTAATATTCCAAAAAATGTATAAAGTATAAATTATGGATATTTAAATATAACCTAAGTCCTTATGTTGAGCAACATATCACCTTGTGAAGGAATCTATGTGGAACCAAGCTAATTCCCAACATGAAAAGTGTCAAGTTGGGAACATGAAAATATAATCAAGGAAATTTAGTTCCGTTGATCATCTTTCCATCATTATTTGCACCTCACTACCTCCATGTGACAGTCATTTGTACCTTCACGTTGATAGTACCGTACGTGTACTTGTACCAGGACCTTGGTTAGATTTGGAGCTGGACTGAAGAGATGGGTTGTTAGGCCCATAGGACATTGAAGAAGTGGGTTGCCAGGCCCGTAGGACACTGAAGAAGCGGGTTGTCAGGCCCATGATCATTCTCTCCAGGTGACAGAATTGTTGGGAATTGATTTCCCAAGGTGAAAAACTGCTGCTACAGGGCTTTGAGACTTCATGTTCGGCTTGTTTTTGAAGCCCCTGAAAAGGAAGTGGGGCAGCCAAAGGAATGTTGAGCAGATAAGGGGAACACTTCCTGGGGTGGGACAAGCATGTGGGGAATGAGGGATTATAGGATATTAGTTTGAGTTGGCACCTGTGTTTGAGTTTGTATGTTGTTAAAGAGACCTTAGCCTGGTTATAAATCCTTTACCCAAATGGAATTTAGCCCCAGCTTGGGGATGACCCACTGCTGAGAGTTTATGAGCGGTATGGTCTAAGGATAGGAGGAATGTGGAAGGTCTACACGTAGTTGGTGTTCTTTTTACTAAAGATAAGTGTTTACTATGTGTTGAGTTATGTGTTATGTTAATATTTATTCAATTATTCTTATGGGTTTTTCTGTATATGGTGTAATTGTATATATATATGTTGTTATCCACATTAATATGAGCAATTGCATAAGTATATCAGTTACTTAAATGGTATCAGAGTTCAAAGAATTTTTGGTGTGACCTTGCCCAACAGGAAGCTCGGGATGCTACAATGTGGTATCAGATCTGTAATCGGAAAATTTTGTGTGACGTGGCCCAACCTAGGTGGCTAGGGACACTACAAATTGGTATTGGAGCCCAATTTTCAACACTGATCCTGGATGGGCCAAGTTAGCAGAATGTTGAAGCGGAAATTCACAGAGAATTAATTTTTGGAGTATTTATGCAACTTGTTTGATTAAATTATTGCAGTAAAATTGAGAGAAATCTCATGGGTAATGTGAAGAATCGAACCCATAAATTAAAAATAAGCAATTTCAATCTCTAATGGGGAAAATTCGGGCTTGTAGATGGCTGAATTTTTTATTTTACAGAGTGGCCATGGCGCCTATGACAAAATTGATTTGGAAAAAGTCCCCGATTATGTGGTGGAAATTCTTGGAGAATTCATGAGTAATGCAAGAAATGAATCGAGAATTAAAATCTACAAATTTTTAACGGTAATCCAAGAAAGAAATTTCAAAATTGGGTGATTTTCGAAGTAAGCAAAATTGGAAAAATTTGGGTATTTTTCCCATACGATGACATCAACATGACGTGGAGGCCACGTGTCAACTGATGTAGTAGATGAAAGATGTGTACTGGCGTGGTGGTAGGTACATATTGGATGGGATGACAGTTGACAGGTGATGTGGAGCCATGTGACAGGCCAACTGTATGTCCCACGAAAACGCAGTAAGATCTTGGAATTTTTCGAAGTGTTAAGCTATCGCAGAGCGTAGAGAGAATCAGGGGTATGGAAAGAAATATGGTATCCACGGGGTAAGAAGTGGAAAATCGACTAATGCATAAGGATTTGTCAGATGGACGGGTGGATGTAGTTCTAAGAGTAAAATAAATACGGGATGGCCCGAACCCGCAGTGAAATTTCAAAATTTGACTAAGTGTCAAGACTTCATGAGGGTGAAGGATATCACGATGGTGATGAAGAATAAGAAAATGACCGTGAACTCGTGATGGGATCTTAGAGAAAATGACTAAGTGTAGGTGTATAATGGATACGGTGGAACACCACAGTGCCTTTTGGAGGAGGCAAAAGTTATAACATGAATGAAATAAGAAAAAATTCTAAGGATGGGAGCAAGTTAAGGGGGGTGGAACGCGAGAGTGTATTTTGGAGACCATGGAAGTTTGAAGGGAAGAAATAAAGACCTTATACTCGTGGTGAAATATTTTAATGGTCAAGATCTAATTCGAGGATAATCATAAGGTGGTTGAGCATCAAATTTAGGATGCTTGAGCTAACGAAATTCTCTTACCTGTAATGTCATTAATAATATTCCCACTCACCCGAACGGGTGTAGACGGATTGGCAAGTGCCGTGTAAATGGAAGGAAATTTGTAAAATGAAGTCTCATGTTCGATTCTCACCCGGACTTACTCGTGTGCCATTCTTGCGCTGGGTGGTTGCACCTGGGGTTATAGTGGTAGCCGCCTGGGGATCGACCCCGTGTCACGCGAGTACGAGAACCGCGAGTTGTCGATTCCCCCAGTTAAAAAAAAAAAATATTCCCACTCAAATATTTTGAAGGGGGGACACAAGAATTAGTCATGTGGATTTGTGGACAACAGAGTCCATGTATTCACTCAAGAGTATAAAATATATATATTAAGAATTCACAAGAAATCGGAAATAAATGATTTCTGATGAAATTTTGAAGAACATAATGTTGTATAAAATGATGGATTTGTTAAATTCTTGTAGCCTTACAAATCCTGTTGCATACATATTTTGCAGAACCAAGAACATAATTCGACGTAAGCATAATTCAACAGGAAGATTAGTAAACCAAGACATGGATGATGCCCAAGGAAATTACAATTATGAAGATGAAGGCATAATTTTTGGTATGGGCATGGATGTTGTAGTAACATAATCCAATAGGCATGGAAAAGACATAAAAGAAGAGAACATGAACTTGGTGGAGACCATACAAAGTTTGCAAAAGGATGTCCAAAGTTATAAAGTTGATAACAAGAAGCTTATGAAAACCAAGGAGCAACAAGAAGGCTTTAACATCAAGTTAATGTAGAGCCTGGACAAAATAGAGAAGAAGTTGGATAAGGAGACCGAATCAAGCAAATTAGGGAGTCTACGGTCTCATGATAAGAGGAGAAGAACCATAAGTGTTAGTAGGCATCATCATCACTCCCCAAGGCATTCAACTAGGAGAACACATAGTAGTTCAAGTCCATCCCCTGTCAGGAAGCATAAGAAGAAGTATGGAGTGGATGAGCTACAGGGAGAAATGAATAAAATCAAACCACCTAAATTTGATGGTAAAAACAAGAAGGATGAGAATGTGGAGACCTGGCTATTGGGCATGAGAAAGTATTTTCAGTTCCATAATTACTCTTCACAGACAAAAGGAGGAATTTCCATATATCAACTCAAAGGAAAAACATCAATGTGGTGGGATCAATTTGCGCAAGTGCAATAGATTGAGGAGAAAAAGGTTACATGGAGAGAATTGGAAAGGTGTTTTCAAAATAAGTACTTAACGAAATGATACTATGATAAGAAGATGAAGGAGTTATTTTAACTCAAGCTTAGGAGTATGACCATACATGAGTATGAAAGGATATTCTTAGAGCTGCTAAAATATGTTTCTTTCATCAAGGATGAACAAGTTAAGATTCAGAGGTATGTGAGTGGGCTTCCATCATTTATCAGCAATAAGATACAATATGATGATCCCAAGACATTAGAGGAAACCATAAGGAGAGCTAAATGCCTTTATGATCAACATAGAGGAAGAGCAACTTTCCAAAAGGCATGGGAAGATAAGAAGAAGAGCAAGATGGAACAGAGGAGGAAGGGGACAAAGCCACCATTCTTCTGAAATAATTCTCAAGGAAAACCAACTCCTAGGGAACCCAAGATGACTGAGACAATGGTGCAAAGACCAAGGAAACCACCTATTCAATGTTGGGGTTGTGGGGGAGAACATATGTACAAAGATTTCCCTCACAGAGGTGAAAAAGGATTGATCACAATGTACAACAAGCTGAAATAGTGGAAGACATAAGCAGAAATGTACCTAGGATCTACACAACTCTAGATAACAAGCAAGTTGAGTTTTAGTCACATATGATTGAAGTGGAAGGTAATATCAACAACCAACCCATTTCTATTTGAATTGATTCAGGAGCTAGTCATAGTTATGTATATCCTAAGATGGTGGAAAGATTTCAATTGCCAAGAAGCAAGCTTGGTAAACCTTGGTTGGTGCAGCTAGATACAAGAGATAAAAGGAAGATTAATGAGATGGTTAAGGCATGCCCAATAGACACAAATGAATTAATCACAAGGATGGATTTGAATATCATGCATTTGGGCTCATATGATTGCCTGATCGATACAGATTGGTTGGATCAACATCATGTTGTTCTAGACTGTTATAATAAGGATTTTACCTATTTGGATGAAGAAGGGAACTTGAGGACAATTCATGGTATTCCAAGAGCAATAATCATCAGAGAAGTTTTAGCCTTGCAGCTAAAGAAAAACTTCAGGAAAGGATGTCAAGTATTTGTAGCACATATGGAGGAGGCACCTGAGGATAAAGTACCAAGTATCAATGATTATGCAGTCCTAAAAGAGTTTGAAGATGTATTTAAATAAATACCAGGGTTTTCACCCAAGAGAGATATTGATTTCTCCATAAATATGATGCCTGGAGCAACCCAGTATCCAAGACACCTTATAGGATGAGTACACCAGAATTGAAGGAGTTGCAAATGCAAATGGAGTAACTTCTAAATAAGGGGTATATACGCCCAAGTATGTCACCTTGGAGTGCCCCAATATTTTTTGTGAAGAAAAAGGATGGAACCTTAAGTCTTTGCATTGACTTCAGGCAGTTGAAGAAGGTAACCGTGAAGAACAAGTATCATTTTCCAAGGATAGATGATCTCTTTGATAAGATGAAAGATTCTAAATTATTCTCTAAGATCATTCTCAAGTCAGGTTATCACCAGGTAACAATTAAGGAAGAAGACATTAGCAATATTGCCTTCAGAAAAAGGTATGGCCATTATGAGTTCACAGTGGTACCATTTGGGTTATCAAATGCATTGTCTTCATGTGTTTAATGAATGGTATTTTCAGATAATACATGGATAAGTTTGTCATTTTATTTTTGGATGACATAATTATTTACTTAGATCTGAAGAAGAGCATGAGCATCACTTCAATATGGTGATACAAGTATTGAGAGAACATCAACTATTTGCAAAATTGAGCAAGTGCTCATTCTACCAGAGGCAGATACATTACTTAGGGCGTATTATTTTAGAGAAAGGGATAATAGTG
Source organism: Picea engelmannii (assembly GCA_009831015.1). Classification (NCBI taxonomy): domain Eukaryota; kingdom Viridiplantae; phylum Streptophyta; class Pinopsida; order Pinales; family Pinaceae; genus Picea; species Picea engelmannii. The sequence continues at coordinate 250,371 of ML794988.1, read as the reverse complement.
GACCCAGAGAAGATAAAATCCATTGAAGGGTTGCCAACACCAAGGAATGTCTCTGAGGTAAGATCATTCATGGGACTTGCAGGTTACTACATAATATTTATTGAAGGATTCTCAAAGATTGCACACCCAATCACTTCCTTGCAAAAGAAGGGTGTGAAGTTTGAGTGGACATCAGATTGTGAAAGAAGTTTCCAACACTTGAAGTATTTTTTGACTAGTGCTCCAATATTGAGGATTGTTGATCCAAATGAAGACTTCATTGTATGCATAGATGCATGTAAAGAAGGAATTGGTGGAGTTCTTAGTCAGAATGGACATGTGGTGTGATAAGAAACAAGAAAATTAAAGGAACATGAAATACACTATGCTACTCATGATTTGGAATTGGTAGCCATAGCGCATGCCTTGAATATGTGGAGGCACTACCTCATGGGGAAACGATTCAAGTTGAGGACATACCATAGTGGTCTGAAATATTTACTTGTACAACCAACTCTAAATGCCAGGCAAAGCAGGTGGTTAGAATTCCTCAACTGAAAAGGGTTGTGGCCAGTAGAGCTATGAAAGGCTCGATTGTAGCTATGTTGAACATAAGGAAGACTCTCATCCCATGTTCGGGGATGTTTGGAGTTGTACATTCTCAAGATATGCACAATCATATTGTTGACTACCTCCATCTGTCTATTGGTTTGGGGTTGGAAGGAAGTTGATTTGGTGAGCTTGTTGTCCATAAATGACCACATACTAGACCTGAATGTAATCAAGAACCTACTATCACAATCCAAAATAATAGTATGTGGTACCTCAAAATGAACCCAAACACACTTGAAGAAGAGATTAGCAATGGCCTCGATTGTGATACTCTTCTTGTAGGGTGTCAAAACTACCATCTTGGATAATTGATCAATGACCATGCAGACACGATCATTACCATGCTTGGTTGAAGGTAGACCAGACATGTAATCCATAGAGATGTTCTCCCAAGGCCTATTAGGTGTAGGGAGAAGGGTGTAAAGCCCCTATTTATTAATGGCATGTTTATCGATGGCGCAAACAATGAATGATCGAATATACTAGTTCATAGATCTTCTGATATGGATATGATTACAAGATTTGTCTATTCCTATAACAACCACCAAACTAACCTAGTTTTGAAAGATAAGTGAAAATATGTTATTTTCTAATAGTTAATCATACATTCACATAAAATACTAAAATAAATTATTTGGAAAGCACCTCAATCATAATCCCACATATAAGTATTAAAATGGACTAATACAAGCTTACAGGTGCCAAAATGATGGAAAGTGGGATTAAAAATAAGGGGAAGAGGGTGCCAAAAGATTTCGATTATGTGACTCAACATTTCCCTCAAAATGAATATGTTGCATGTCCTCATGAAACCCTTTATTGCAATGAACTTATATTATTAGCTATTGTTTCTCTAGAAAAGTGGGCACTAAGTTGTTTCCATTTGAATCAAAAAATATATCCTTCAAACCCTGAAGAGAAAACACTGTTAGAAAGACTTGAGTTACTGTTGTTCTTTCTGTGGTTAGTTCTCATGTAACAAACACAAATTTCACAAGTGTTGTTTCTTATTTGGAAACACGTACCTTTTGAAATTGTTCTCCTCTACTACAACAATATATCTCAGCACTCTTGAAGTCTGATCAACAAAAGCTCCCATCTCTGCACCACGCTTCTTTTCCTCTTCAAGACAAATCCTCAGTCTCTCCAGTGTTTCTATGCCTTTGCATTCTTCTACCTTAATATCATCATTTTTTACCTTACCAATATTATATGTGTCATATTCCTCCCCTATTCGAGGTTCTAAATCTGCTATCTCCTTCTTTAATTTTGCAACAAGAACCCACATTCCTGCTAAATAATTCTCCAAATTTGTCTTTCCTTCTTTTCCTCATTGATCTTTTTCTGAAATTCAACTTCCCTTTGTTCTTTCTCTGCTAAAGAAACTTCCTCTCTTTCCTTGCATGTAACTCTCTCTTCATATTTTCTTGATCAAGACATCATGGCCAACAAACTTTATAAGTTGCAACTCTGGCATGAGCGTATGATCCTGTATAGAAACGACGACAATACAATTTGAGTGTGGATTGGCTCTGTGTATAAACATGAAAATCAAATATCCCACTTTGGAAGGCACATATCTAAGTAGACTCATGGATCAGAAGGCAAGTGGCAGATCATTGTAAGCAGATCATGTTGTGTTGGTGTAGATCAGTGGACACTTGGGGTAGATCATTGCGTTGAAGTGATATTCCATTAGCATAAATCGTTGTATCTTTTGAGGTGGAATCATGGGGAAATACAAGTCAATCCCCTCACATAGATGATTAAACAAACAATCAAATATTATCTCAACTCAACAACACAAATTTTGTTAATTAAGATTTGGAAAACACAGTTTTTGTTAGCATAGCTTGTTCTCTATTTTCTAATATTTTTCTTCCTTTTTCTAACCTCTATACTTTTAGTGTATTAACGTATTTATATCATATAGAGTTCTCAATCTCATATTGCAATCTCCAAATTATATTTGGCCTAGACTGGTAAAAAAAGTTACATGGCTATTTTTTGATTGATTAGTAACATCTTTGGTCACCATTTAATGGTAAACCAAATCAAATAAAGGTAGAGCGACAAAAACACATGAAATATATTGTCACGGATTTGAATGATCCCAATAATGTTTTCAAATTATACATTGGGTAATTTTTCCATAGACTCATTTTTTGGAAATTTCTCTGCGAAACCCTCACCTTTCATAGAGTCAGATTTGCAATCTGAAATCCTGCACTATACTCATGTCACTGAATCTCATCATGCATAATTAGAATCTAGTGATTTAGTTAAAAGGAAATATTTTGGACATTATACTTTGATGGCTCTAAATCAAGTGAAGGTGTAGGTGTTGGTTGTGTCCTTAAGGATCGTACAAGAAATAAGACTTTGCTAGCATGCAGACTGGAATTCGATTGTACAAATAATGTTGTTGAATATGAGGCTCTTATTCAAGGTCTAAAAAAAACAATAGATATGAAAATCAAAGCAATAAATGTAGTAGGTGATTCTAAAATTGTAACCAAATAGGTAAGGAATTTGATACATTGTGTTTTTAATCTCCTAAGGAACTATCAACGTGAGGTATGGAGTTTAATTGATATTTTTATTTCTTTTAACATTATATCTATACCACAAGTGGTAAACGTTGATGTTGATTTGATTTCTAATGTTGCTTCACTATTAATTCCTTCAACATAATTTTCTCTTGATAAATTTTTTGTCGAATTGATTTTCAGGCCCTTAGTACTAGATAATATTACAAATTGGAGAGTATTTGACGATGATGACCAGATAATAAAATTTCTTAGAAAATAAGGAACTTTCAAAGACTCTATGATTGATGAAAATCAACACGATGAGGAAATAAATGTTGGAAAACTTACTTATACTGAGAGGGGGAGTGAATCAGTATACGACTACTTTTTCTTTTCTTTCAATATTTATCAATGTGATAAATAGACAATCATACAATCCACAATACACATAAATTTAACGTGGAAACCCAAATGGGAGAAAACCACAAAACAATTATTTTATAAAATCATGTAGGAACCAAGCTATTGTTACAATGTTTGCAGGCACCAAATTGCAGGAGACACCAATCCCCTTACCTAAGCACCAACTTAGCACTATCTGTGGGCACCAAACTACAACTTCTATATTTCTAGGCACCAAACTACAGGAGATACCAATCCCCTTAGCTGAGCACCAACTTAGCAATATGTAGGCACCATCCTACTGGAGACACCATTCTCCTAAATATGTCAATAATGTCAAATATTCTCATTTCCTTAAGCTTTCACTTGCATAATATTGTTTCTTTGTCTTTACTGTCACAACACACATTCCTTCAGTTCACAATCTGCTTTATTTCAGAAGTTCCTTATACCTTGCACCTCCCATCCACCCTTAGATAATTACATTATCTTCCTTTCATTCTTTGGTATCCTCGAACTTCAGAACCTCATAACTTATCTTCACATGATCCACACTCACTTCCACTTCTTCCACACCTGAATTGGATTTGAGTATGGTTATTTATACACAACATACACACAAGGGTTTTTCCACATATCCAATTGCTCATGAGGTTAGCTCTAGTCGCTTGGATCTTCCTTAAAATTTGGACTTCATTAATCCTTCAAAATTGGTCCCAAATTCCACCTAATTCACATGTTATATGCTCACTAGAAAGAGCATAACTCTTGATTCTCAATAGTCATCGGATGCGGTCCCTTGAATTGATCATGGTCATCGATCCATTCTCCACACATCATACAACACAACCTCAACCCTCAACCACAGTTTGATCCATCTTTGGATTTAATATTAATTTTTGATTTGTTTGTTGTCCACCAAAACACACCATGCAACCACAACACATAGTAGTCTCCCGATCAGTCCTTGATTTGATATCGATCGTCGATATTTTCTTATTCTTTGTCTAATACAACACGAAAAAGACCTCATTGCTCAACACCCATTGGATCTGGTTCCTGATCAATTCTCATCCATTGGTCTCTACTTAGAATATCGAGACCACTCGTCGTCCTATCATCTTATTAATTAAATCTCAATCGTTGATCTCATTCACTGCTCATTAGCACATGCAACATAGATTCAACACTGACCATTTGAACTGGACTTTGATTCAATCTCAACTGTCAATCTGTTGGCTTGATTATTTCTTCTATACATTCTTATGCTGTCTCTAGAATACACCTTTGTGTTCCGCCGCACCTATTTTGCACCAATACTTAGAAAATTTTCAAGAATTTCACTGTGAGTCTAAGGAATTTGCATTCAAACTTTCTCGGCCTCCATAATACACCTTCATGTTCTTCCACACTTATTTTGCACCTATACTTAGAAAATTTCTCATAATTCACCACACTTTGTGACATCTTCGTCTGCCTAATTCATTCTTGATACTTATTCAATTTTTGAGATCTCACCATGGACCGCAGGTCTTTGACATGTTCTTGATTCAATTTTTTATGAACACAAACTCGTCTATCCAATCGATTCCTCATACTTAGATGATTTCTTATAATTCACCGCGCTCCGTGAGAGATCTTCATCTAACCGATTCATTCTTGATACTTAATCAATTTTTGAAATCCTACTATGGGTCCACGGGTCATTTCATTATTTCTTCACATACTCCCGATTCTTCGCCACTCCACAACAATGTCTGTTCGTCTTGATACTTAGTCAATTTTTTTGAAATATCATTGTGGGTCGTGGTCCTTTGATCTTAGTCATTGATCTCTGGTGATCAATGGTTAGGATTTATTCTTCTATACATACACTCGAATCTGATTGTTCCAATCCATTGTGTTGATGTTGCAGATGAGTTGGCTTCCATGTGGACCTATTCTACATGTATATTGGATGATGTGGAATCAATATGTTTCTTGACACATGGCACTGTACATGGCATCTGCAGATATGCTTGTTATAGCAATGGTGTGGTACTAACATGGAATCCCTCTAATGTGGCATTCATCTTACTGAACACATGGAACTGATGTGGAATTTGATCTCACCCACCGGGTATCAGACCCCAATCCTTTGATCTTAAGCGTTGATCTATGGAGATCAACAATCAAGATTTATCCAGATCTAGATCTGCAGTTCTCCATGACAAAAGTTAATTTCTTTCACACGGTTCCATGGCTCTTCCACTCACATTCAAATTACATGAAAGTGATTTTGCAATATAAACCCTTCGAAGTCGAATTTCCTTATGAGTGTGGGATATATCGTTGTTACCATTTCTTTAGTATGATTAACCCAGACCTGCTTTGCTAAGATTAAAGCTTCTTAGATCTACAATGGGGTCATCGCATCTTCCTCATACTTTTATGATATTTCTCTGCACTCTTGGATTTCATATCTCGTCCTCTATTTGCAGGGTCATCTCGTCTAACGTCCAATTACCATTTCTTTTTATTGCCATGTAGCTTTAATTTACTTGGGTTGTTCTCACATAGTCTCTTTGTCTTCAGGGTAAACAAAGAACACATAAAGAAACTCGACAGTGCATAGTTATCTCCGCACACTGATTCGGATTTATGTAGGAACACAATGAAATACAAAAATACACATAAACGCAGAGATGCATTGGAAATAATACTTCATTTCATTAACAACAAAATGACTGAAATATGCTTACAGACAGAATGGAAATAACTAGCTTGGGCGCTGGTAGCTTATATCTGAGAAGAGATGTGGCAGCTACTGGCCTCTGAACTGTGTTACAATGAGGCTTGAAGGCCTATTATAATTGAGAAACAATGGAAAACCCTAAACATCCAAAGACCTAACCCTAGGAGATGAAACGCCAAGACTATGGGCCCCGTTTGGGTAAATTGTTACATCAACTTCCCAGGGACGTAACTTTGGCATACGATCTCTGTTTGACGTGCTCAATACCCCATTAGAAAGATATATATGAGGACTACAACTTTTGGGTGAGAAACATCCATCAATGATCCATGTTGCTCCCCATTTTCTCAAAAAATGTCGTTTAGGGCCTCAAAACGGCTCCTGAAGTTCAGGACCCGAAAACCTGCTAAAAATAGTAAACTGTGCGGAAACTGAAAAACTGAAAGAAGAAATGGTGGGGGTCCAAGTGGAATAGGTGGGTGGACACAATTATCCACCTGGATCATTCCTCCCCCCTTAGGAAGCAATGGTCCCCATTACGTTGAGTTCCTCCATGAGATGAGGAAACTTCTGTTGAACTTGGTCCTTGGTGAGCCACTTGCCTTGGTGAAGGAGTTGGCTTGCTTTAACAACTCGATATAGCGGTATCCTTTGTTGTCAGGTGCTCTTGATCTGTGTATCCATGATCTGATCAGTTGTGGCTTGTTCCATGCAGTTTGGATTTAACTCTGTTGGTGTGAGTTGTTCTACCATGTCGGATGTGTCTAGTAGAGGTGGAAAGTAGGGCCAAAGGCGGTCCACATTGAACACTGGGTGCATACCAAGGAATGGTGGAATGTTGAGCTCAAAGTCATTGTCCCCTACAGCCTTGGTGATTATGTACGGCCCATATCAAAGCGGGAGAAGATTGCGGTAGGGTCCAACGAGGCGCTCCTTTTGCAAATCTAGCCACACTTTATCGCCCACCTGGAAGTTGTGTGGCACTCGATGTTGATCATGTCGTTTCTTGTACTTAGCATTGGCTCTATCCAATATGTCATGAACCTGTTGGTGGATGTGTTGAATGCAATCAATGAAGTTGTTTGCCTTGTCAGCCTCAGACTAGACATGAGCTGATTCTTCTTGAGTAGCCACAAATGGCATGGCTACGTCAATGGGACATAGTGGTTGGAATCCCAAGCCCACCTAAAAGGGGTTGTGGCTGGTTGAGCTATGGAGAGCCCGGTTGTAGCTGTGTTGTACATAGGGGAGGCTCTCATCCCATGTGCATGGATTCTTTGAGTTGTACATGCACAAAATGTGTACGATCATCCGGTTGACGACCTCTGTCTGGCCATCGGTTTGTGGATGGAAAGTTGTGGACTTGGTGAGCTTAGTTTCCAGCATCGACCAGAGGATGGACCAAAATGTACTGAGGAACCTGTTGTCCCGATCTGAGATGATATACTGTGGGATCCCAAAGTGTACCCACACTCGTTCAAAGAAGAGTTTAGCAGTGGCTTCTGCTGTGATATTCTTCTTGCAGGCCACCATAATGGACATCTTCGAGAATCTGTCGACGACCACAAAAACATAGTCATTTCCATGCTTAGTAGAAGGAAGGCGTGACATGTAATCCATAGAGATGGATTCCCAAGGTCGACTGGGGGTAGGAAGCGGAGTATAGAGGCCTTGCTTCTTGATGGTTGGTTTGGCAATGGCGCAAGCAGTGCAGGACTTGATGTACTTCCCGACATCCTACCGAAGGTTCAACCAATAGAAATACTTTTGCAGTACTGCCACGGTTTTCTTGACTCCGAAATTCCCAACGACCCGACTGTAGTGCGCCTCCCAAATCATCTTGGCATGCTCACTTGAAGGAACACAAAGGTGTCCCGGGTGATATAGCAAGGCATCCTGGAGGTGAAAATTTGGAACTTGCTTACCCTCTAAGAGCGTATTGTATGTGTGGCCGAATTCTAGATCACTTGTGTAGAGAAGCGGCCAATCGGAAGTCTCGTGCCCACAAGAGTTGAGAAAAGTGGTTAGCGCCATGATGGGTGGTTGGCTGAGGCAATCTGCAACATTATTGGTGCTTCCTTTCTTGTACTTAATGTTCAAATGAAACTGTTGCAGGTATGTGGACCACTTCTGATGGCGATCGTTCTGCAACTTCTTTTGTGTTTGTATGAACTATAGGGATCGGTGGTCTGTGTGGATGACCGTTTCCTTTCCCAAAATGTAATGCTTCCATTGTGGGCAAGCCTACACAATGGAATACATCTCTTTGTCATAAGTGGGATACTTCCAGACTGTGTCGGAAAGTGTCTCACTATGATATGCCACTGGATGCCCATGTTGAGTAAGGACTTCGCTAATAGCATAGTTAGAGGCATTTGTCTCGATCTCAAATGGTTGTTGCAAGTCTGGTAATGTGAGCACTAGTGCAGAGCAGAGGCCGTGATTCAACTCCTTGAATGTATTCTGTTGAGATTCAGACCAAAAGAATTTTTATTTTTCTCCTCCCTTGGTGACTTGACTCAAGGGCCAAGTGATATGAGAGAATCCTAACACGAACCTGCGGTAGAAATTGGCAAGACCCAAAAAGCTGCAGAGCTCTGTTAGAGTGGTTGGGGCTGGCCAATCCTGAATGACTTGGATCTTTTTTGGATCCACATGCACCCTCTACTCATCAATAATGTATCCCAGATACTAAACCTGGGTCATGCCAAAAGTGCATTTCTCCAAATTGGCACACAACTTGTGTTGTCGCAGTGTTTGGAGGACCTGTCGGATGTGGTGGAGGTTCTCTTCCCAAGTTTGGCTAAAGATCAGAATGTCATCCAGGTACACCACTACAAATGAGTTGGTGAATGGCTGCAAGATGTCATCCATTAGCCTCATGAAGGTTGCAGGGGCATTCATCAACCCGAAAGGCATGACCAACCATTCGAAAAGGCCCTCATTGGATTTGAAGGTAGTATTCCACACATCAGAGGGTTCGATTGGTACCTGGTGATACCTAGACTTCAAGTCGATCTTGCTGAAATATTTCACCCCCTTGAGTTAGTCTAGAAGGTCATCAATATGTGGGATCAGGTACCTATTTCAGACAATGATCTTGTTCAGTTCCCGATAGTCAATGCAGAGTCTCCAAGTCCCATCCTTCTTTTGCACCAACACGATCGGGCTCCCACAGGGTGATGAACTCGGTCGGATGTGACCTTTCTGCCACAACTCCTGAATTTGCCTCTTGATTTCTTCATTCTCCAGAATAGAGCGCTGACAGATTAGTCCATTGGGCAGCGGTGCACCTGGGATCAGATCGATGGGGTGCTTGACCTGGGAGTGTAGAGGCACCCCTGCGGGGGAGGTGAAGATGTCCTCATACTCCTCCACAACCTTATCCATCTGTTGTTGTCATGCAGAGGGGCCTTCTCTGGAGGTGATGGCCATAGTCTTCTTCTTTCCCTAAGGGAGGATCATCAGGAAAACAAATTTCTTGGTTTTGGAAATAAGCTTACTACATTGTTTTGTAGTAACCAAAGAGATGGTGGTAGGTGGTGCTATCTCCAGTATCATGTACAGCTTATTTCTCAAAGTGATAATAGCAACATGAGGCCTGGACTCATACACAACATGTCGCTTCCACAAGTACGATTGGCCTAATAATACATTAGAAACATCAAGAGGAGCAATGTCACATAATACCTCATCTATGAAGGGCTTGATGCTGTATGGAAGGCGAAATTGTTGGCTGACACGAAGGTTTTGTCCTTGGTGCAACTACCCGATGGTGTATGGTTGTGGGTGTGTCGTGGTCAACAATCCCAGCCACTTCACAACCTCTACTGAGATGAGGTTCTTCTGGCTCCTGCTGTCGACAATGAACTGCAACAGGGAACCCTTTACCCACATCTTGGAATGGAAGAGACGCTCTACCTCTTCTGGGTCTTCTGGATCCTCCTTCTAGATCTTCGTGGTGGAAACGGTTGCATTGGGCTTCACATCGATAATCTACTTCCCCCTATCATTCCCCTTGTCAGTTTCTGGTTCAGATTCGGAGCATGCATCCGATTCAGAAGCCTTCAACTCGGCTACCAGTGACTGTTTGGCCCGACACTCACTTGTGTTGTGGGTGGAGCTCTTATGGAACTCAAACCACCTCCCCGTGTCCTTTTTTGGCTTCATGGTGTTTTTCTTCGCTTGCAGCTTTGGCGGGTTGTCCTGGGCCGCCCCGCCTTGGCTTGGTCCTTTGTTCTATGTTTTGGGGTACCTTTCCCTTGATTTTGATTCGTAGACCCAAAGTCTCGCTTCTTCTGTTTGAACTTCTTCTCAATCTTGGCAACATATCGGTATGCCACACCAAGAGAGAAGATGTTGAGGAACTCCATTTCCTCCTGAATGTATATGTGCAGACAACTGCGGTACTTTAACACAAAATGTTTCTCTGAATCTTTGATACCCAACATTGTGCGTAGGGTATGAAACAGATTCGTCATCCCATGCACATCTTGGTCCCTTTGCTGCCGCAGCGTAGTCCATTGTATGTATTTGTCCTCATAACTCCCCATGGGATAATATTGTTCCTTGATGGCATCTCAGAAAGAATTCCAAGTGGGTGCGACTGAGAACAGAGAGGGTTCCCCCTCGCCCTGTTGATCCCAGTAGGTTTCCCACCAGTCCTTGACATGGGGGGCGGCTTTGAGGAGTGCAAAAATAATCCTTTCTCGGTCAGAAAAGTCATGAACCGAGAAATATCCTTCTAACAAATTCAACCATCTATCTACAACATCTGCATCTATTTGTCCCTCAAATATGGGAATGTCAAAGTTTACTTGTACCTTAAAAGGAGTGGCACCTCCAGAGTGGATGTTGGATGTAGATGCGCCACCAGTGGGCATCTGTTGAAGGATCTGGGCAAAGTTGTCCATCACCACATTCCTTTTTTTCTCGAGGGCCTCCTCGAGCAACATTTTGATAGGATCTCCTGCTCCCTCATCTTCCTTTTCTTCTCCCATGGGCTGTGTTGACACGAAGATTAAATTTTTCCACCCTTTAAAATTGAAGCTTCATCTTTTCTTGAGCCATGGAGCCGCCCTTAGTCCAAAATAGAAAGGAGTCAGAATCACCAGTTCTTTTTCGGGTTTCAAAATCCGGTTCCTCTCGAGGTGTGATCTTCAACTATCCCTTTTTTCCGACGCCAAAATCCCGAAGCCATTTCAAAATATTAAGAAATATAAAGTAAAAAGGGGGAAGAAATGAATGTTACTTTTTCCGTTGTTTACCACAAAGCACTCTTTAATTGGTAATTAATCAAATCCCTAAACACAATTATCTCTCCCTTAGTCTTTCATGATTCGATGTTCTCTCTACTAAAGCGTTTTCAAACTCTTCTCCTTCGAACTCCCGGTCCTCGATTTTCCGAAAAGTAAAAATTAAAAAGTAATTGTCCACTAATCATGATTAATTAAAGTTTTTTAATACGAATGATTAGCGCCTCACTAATCCCATCGCAATTTCATGATCTGGGGTTTACTTGTGACATATCCCCTGACGGAAGGATCCCCGAAGTTTTGAAATGCGAAATCGTGTTTTCTTTAAACAAACCCTAAGATTAAAAGATTAAGTTGTTTTCAAAACATGATTAATGATGACTAAGCTACTTTTTGGTTTTTGGGAATTAAGGAAGGCAGTGATTTTCGGGTTTTCAGTTTCGAAATCACCGATATACGGCAGCATTAATAACGGGTAAATGGAAATATTTTTGACGTGAATTCGTATCTCTAAGCATATCTTTCAAATTAAAGAATTTATTTTTCATTGATGGTATCAGTATGCTCGCTACAGCACAAATTTAGAGATTAATAAAGATCCCATGTGTCGAAGTTCATTCTTAACCTTTACCTTTGTAGCGAGTCATATTTGTCTAGTTTTATACACTTTTCTCTGTAAACAGGTTTCTGGTCCAGTATAACCACCATGGCGCCCAAGAAGGCCACCAAGAAAAATGAGGAAGTTGCAGAGGTCTCGAGTCCAGATGGAGATATTGTATCTGATACAATACCGCATGCCATCAATTCCATAAAATCCTGGAGGCATATTTTCGAAACTCTAGATTATGAAATTAAGAACTTCCCCCATGATGCCGACAACAAACTTTGGGATATAGCGGAGTCTAAACTTCACAAGGTGGCTACGTGGCCACAACTCCTGACTTACAACAACATGATCAGTTGGGCTTTAGAGCAAGCGAACGTGCAGACGAGGAGCATTCTGGACAGCCGAGGGGTCGTCATCATCTCCTTCAGACTAGAACATATACAAGTAATGTATAAACTGTCTCCGTGTCCCAAATACATTTATAATAAAGATTTCGTCAGTGAGTTTCAGAGGAAATAATGTTTTGATTCAAACCAAACGTATCCTGACATAATAAAATACTGGTGGAGAAACGAAGCAAAATTCAGGGCCGACACACATGGTGTTTACGCCACAACATCCTTAAATGAGTATATGGTTTATGTGGCGATGATGTTATGTAGGCTTTTTGGTAAGAAAAGTCCTACCCACTTCCCATCGGAATGGGTACCTCTTTTGCATGAGGCCGTAGAAGGTTACAACTTCAATTGGGATAAGATTTTATCCGATAACATAGCGAGAGAGGTTATGGAATACCAGACTGCAAGATCAAAAGGCCAACCAACAACCTTTTATATGTCAGCATACATCATGGATGCTATATGCTTCTCAACCCCTTTCCCTTTGATGAATTGGAGTTGGAATCCGACTTACCCGGAGCCTATTCATGAATATCATTCTAAACTTTGGGAAGAAAATGCCAAGGATTCATTCTATGAGATTTGTCATTTCGTGGTAATACCACTACACTAGATTCTATACGACTGTGCACCCCCCCACATTTCAGATTTGGTCATAAGGAGCCTTCGGGCAATTGCTGATTGGTTTATAGAGGAGAATTTCTCCTACATCAGAGTTTTCATATGTTCAATTCCTCCACATGCGCTCCCAAAATTCCTCCCTGACAAACTAGTGTGCAGGGAGGTAGATTATCAAATAGTAATGGGTGGAATCGGGGTAGAATTAAAGACATCTCAAAAGAAATCTTGGCATGGTTTTCCCATTCAGATTGGAAAATTTTCACTTCTCAACTTGGGTCATTCCAAGGTTGAAGCGACAGCACTGGAGGAGGTCAAATTGGTAGACCTTGAGCATAGGAAGCACGATCCTTACCAGTTAGTGGGGAAACACATGGCCCACTGCAATATGAAATCATATGAACATGAGAAGTCCCCTTGGGATGACATGTTCAAAGGGACTAAGACTTATAAAGAGGTGTTAGAACAAGTACAGACATTGTCGTCCGACTTGCAAGCTAGTTTTCAGACCTTTCAGAAGCATAGACAGAGTGGTTTGCCCAAAGTACTGCAAGGAGAAGCAATCACCCTTTCCCAGGAACAAGAAAATACTCCCCTAGGCTTTGAACAAGAAGCACGGGAGAAGGGCAATCCTGAAAAATTCCCACAAGATACTGAAAGGCCCCCACAAAATAAAGAGGCCTTACAGATGAAAAAAACCAGAGACAGAAGTAGAGAGGAGGTCTGAGATACCTCTCGAGTCCAGTAAGCTCACTCCCTCTTCATCACCTTCTGTTTATGTCAATATGCCTAAGGCAATAGAAGGGAAAGGATCTATAGAGCTAGGAAGTCCCATAGCTTCCTTAACCCCCTTACAGTCTTCCTTTGGATTCCCACAGACGGGAGCCATATTTGTTGATGACCTCATCTCTATCTCCATAGATGATATTCCTCCTTCTGATTATTTTTTCAGTAGAAAGAGGCAGGATGTCCTGAAACAAGAGATGTATATGAAGGAGGGGGGTATGGTAAAAAATCATAAAGTCTTGCTCGGTGGACATAATTTGGAGGAGGAGGATTTCGCTACAAAGATAGCAGGTTCCATGGGAGCCATGGAAACAACAAACTTTTTTACCGTGGGAAACATGAGAACGAGGATAAAGAAGAGTAATAACATGATAGCTCAATTACAAGATCAGTTAAAGAATGCTGAGAAGAACATTAGAGAAGAGGTGAGTAAAAGCTTGGAGCAGACCAGGGCTGTCGAAATGATAGAAATTCAATCACTCAAATCAATCCTGGACGAAATGAACCAGAGGATATAAGCAAGTCAGGTGTAGGTTGCTCAACAAAAGGAGCGTGCAGAACAGTTACAGGCTAAGTTAAATTTGATGGAGGGTCGGGTTATCGATTTAGAGGATTTCCAGACCCTCTCGCTGGAAACACATACAAAGATAGAAGCCGAGAAACAGAGACTGATCTCCAAAATAGGGATCATCCAGAATTACTTTCAAGAGGTAAGAAAATCTCTTGATAATATTATTTTACTAGAAAAGGAAGCTAAAGTAGCAAGGAATACTTTCCAGAAAGAGGTTGCATGTTCAGGGAATAAAGAGGCGACGAAAAATCTAAAGCTCTCTGTCACGGAACAAATAAAATGAGACATCATGCTCAAGGTATGGGAAACAAATATATCTGAGAGCAAGAAGATAGTAAAATAAATCAAAGATGATTGTGAAGGAATCTTCGATTCTTTGGATAAACAAGCATTGGGCATTGAAAAAAATGACTGCTTCGAGTCACTGGGGTAGATAAACATTGAAAAACAATAGTTGGACTACAAAGAAGGTTTGAAGAAGATTCAGATTGAAATTTTACAATTGAAGGAAATCGATGCCAACCTAATAAACAGAAGGTTGGTACAACCCAGTTTAAAATTGCAAGTGATCAAGTTTTTCGACCAAGGTTTTTCGATCGGTTCCCAAAGGTACAAAGAAAGTTTTATCTGTTTGAGACTAAAGATCTTCCAACACCTCCTAGAAACTTTGTCCATTTTTTGGAGAAATGTATTGAATGTGTAGCATCAAAGGAGGGAGAGACTTCAACTAAGCAATGAAGTATCATTTGGAAACTCATACTGTTGTAATGATATATAAACAAAAGTTAATCGTGCAATGGTTAAGGTTGCAGTTTTGTAACTATTTTCTCCTAGAAAGTAGGAGATTGTTAACCATCAAGTATGGATGACCTTGTATAAATACAGGGAACGAAGACTAAAGCAAGGCTTTTTTATCTCTCTGAAAAAACATTTTTGACGAAGTAATTTTGAAGAGACTCTAAATTAATAGAAATGCAGATTGAAGATTCCAGATCTTGTCACTTCTGAGTTATGTGTTTCCTTGTCATCTCATCTTTCTTATATATGTTTAATTGATGAATGATTAGCTACAATTTAGTACAACCTCTACTATGGAAATTATTATTCTTGTTATTTCAAATCATTTACAGTTTTTCCTCTGTATCCGTTATCAACAGATACAAGACCTGTAGATGCTTAGATTTCAACATCATATGCTTCATTAATATTTTTCTCATTTCATAGTCTTCTGTTACAATGTGAGATTCCTCTGAAATTGATGCCTCACTTTGCTAATAGATTTATGTTTTTCTCCATATCATGCATGTTTCTTTTCTTTAAAATTTAACTCAGATACAAGAAAAGGCCTACAATTTGGTCATACTATTTATTTGTGTTTTGACATCATTCTCGTTACATTGTGGAATAGAGATAACCAGCCTAAAAAGAAAACACAAAACTTTATCCTCCTTTACTTTCCTCCTTCATGACACTACCAGTTGCAAGGAAGCCTAACATCGAGCCCGGTCTCTCGGATCAAACTAGCATTGCTCTAAATTTATTTAACACTATTTTACAAACAACAAATAACCAGGTTGACTTAGAACGTTCATGGCCAACAATTGAGAGAGATATCAGTATCTAGGAAAACTGGGAATTTCGACAGAGACGGTTGAGAAACCGACAATAGCCTTTACCTTTTTATCAGTCTTTTTTTCTATTCTTAGCTCCCTCTGTTTTTTCAGATGCCTTGACAATATACTTTAAAGCCTTAAAGTATAGACTCAGGAACAACATCTTTTTGGCGCCGTTGCCGGGGAACCGAGAAACGAAGTTTTTTCCCTGGGGAGAACGACATTGACGCTTTCTTTCTTTGATAGTGAATAAAGTTTGAAAACCTTCTAAGGCTACCTTTTTCTTTCACTTGGTGACTCCACATTGTTTAAGTTGTCCCTTAACCAGAAAAACACCAGAAAGAATCCAGACAACAAGCAGATTTCACCTTTTTCAGACCCCGAAAAAATTCTAAAATCAAGAAGATACTTCCGCCAGACTGTCTCATCCACAAATAAAAAAAATTGACCTAAGTTTACACAGTCTGACTCAGAAGATCAACGCAGTGAATCAAGTATTCCACCCATTTACGGGAAATACGCCGTTGATAAAGTCACACCCCCTGAATCAGATCTGGTTCTTTCGGTCTTTGAGACTGAGGCTTTCTCAGCCTTTTCCCACACCGATAGAAAATGAAGAGATGCCTCACTTCCTGTAGTGACCCATTCTCCCTCTCTTCTCGAAGTTCATTCTCCTACATCTCAAAACTCAAACAATTATCTTATATATCTTGACTCAACTTCTGTTGATTCTCCTGTATTCTCACCCTATGGTTCTGAAAGAACCAGTCCACATTCCCCAAGCTCTTCTTTCTCAAGTTTCTTCCCCTTCGATAATCAGTTTCTTGAAACCCGTCCTTACAACCCCCAGACTTTAACCATTAACTCCACAATGGCCGCTGCCGGAGGAGGTGGGGCTGGAGGTGCTGTCGCAGGTGGTCAAGGAGGAGGAGTGGGTGGCCAAGCACCGCCTCTTCAGATATTTGCAAAAGTTGCTGCAAGATATGCTCCTTTGGTTCTACTGGTCCCTCTCCATGATTTACCAGAAAATTACATGAAAAAACTGCCTAAGTTCACAGGAGAAGGCGACTTGACAGCAGCTGAACACATAAATTTTTTTGATCAATTCTTTGACATTCTTGGATTGGAACATGAAGATGTTTACTCCAAACTCTTAGTTCAAACTTTTGAAGGGCAAGTAAGAACCTAGTTTCAAGGCCTAGCCGCCGGATCTATACCGTCATATGATGAACTTAAAAATGCTTTTATCAGACAATGGGGTGAACGGAAAGACCATCTTTATTATGTGACCGAATTTGGAGCTCTTCGAAAGAAAAAATCTGAATCGGTCCTCGAGTTTACACAATGGTTTAACAAATTGTACAATAAGATCCCAACCGAGGTCAATCCCTCACAACCTACAACGAAAGTGACTTTTGCTGGAGATTTTGACCCCGACTTCGCCCTGTTATTAAGGGAGAGAAGATCAATAGATCTTACCAAGATGCAAGATGATGCCCTTGGAATCGAATCTAATATGATGGCATCAGGAAAGATGTAAGCTAAATTTGATACAGGAAACAAAGAAATCAAGAGATACAGGGAGCAAGGAGCACCCTCTGGATCAGGAAGATCTTCAGAGGAAAAAATGGACGATATGGCTAGAATCATCAAAGAACTGTCAAACAAAATATCGAGAATGGAACTAGAACAAGCTAAGAATGAACATTACCCTAGAAAGGAGTTCAGAAAGAACCCTAACCCTCAAAACCACCAAAAACAAATTAAGAATGAAGATCAAAAGATCCAAACTCCTTTTAAATGTGAAAACTTTGTAGGAGGACAAGACTTGGAGGATTTCAAGGAGTTAGAAGAGGATATGAACAATCTTGGCGATGACTGCCTACAACCTTACATAACAAGACACGATTATGAAAAGTCTTTGACTATAGAGTATGGGACCGAGAGTAGCAAGAATGACAGTGTTTCAGAAGATTTGACCTATCAGGGAATAACGGATGGGATAATGGCTGAACTTCACCAGAAATAAAACATGAGACCTAGAAACAGGGTTTCCGCAACCGTTCCAGTTAAAAAAATACTACCGAGGTTTGAAATTGATGAACCAGTTTCAAAAAGAGCTGAGAAACAGATTGAAGGGACTAAGGCCGCTAACATCCAGTTTACTAAAACAAAGACAGCGGAAACGCCACCCTTGAGCATGAAAAAACTAGATACCCCTGTTATCAAAACAAAGGCCCCTCAACCAAGGAAAACTGAAAAGAAATGGTCGGAGGTTCAAAACATGGAAATCGACAAAAACCATTGGAAGTTTCAACCTAGAAAATGAAATCAATAAGATCAAAATTCCTATTCCTCTTGTAGAACTGGCTAAAAACCCGATATACCGAAAACAAATTGCTAAAATGATTAATTTTTCGGAAAATGAAAGTCATGCCAATGTTATAAACTTAGAGGATGAAAAACCTAACATAATTTTTGGCCCACACTTCGAAGGTGCCCAAGACATTGTTGCCCCTTTCTACATTACTTTGATCGTTCTCGACCATCTGCTTCATAACTGCATGTTAGATTCTGGGGCATCTCACAATGTGATGCCTAAAGCAATCATGGATAGGCTCGGCCTTGAAATTACTAGGACTTATGGAGATTTATATTCTTTCGATTCGAGAAAAGTCAAGTGTATAGGTATGATAAAGGACTTAGTTGTAAACCTTGCACAAGTACCTTCAAAAAGTGTTTTAATGGATGTAGTTGTCGCAGATATACCCCCAAAATATGGCATGCTCTTGTCCCGATCTTGGGGTGCCAAACTTGGAGGTTCCCTTCAGCTTGATATGACGTACGCAACAATTCCAGTTTTCGGGGGGCAGTTCACGCGGCTGTACAGGAAAACCAGGTTAACATTTACGGTCAATGATCCTATCAGCCCAAACAATTATCCTGTATATATTGTTGATCAGGATTTAGGTAATTTTATATTATCTATAGATGATGATGTGGATGCGTGTATAGAAGAAAATTGTACAGAAAATAAAAAAGAAAAAGAACAAATAGAATAGGACGTGTATAACACTGGTGTTTGGAAAATGTTTTTTTACGATGCCTCATCTTATCTTGGAGCTGGGGATGGAGTAATTTTTGTGGCACCTGACAACCAATTCATTATCCCTTTCTATTATAGGCTTGAATGGAACATAGACCACACCAATAACATATGTGAGTACGAAGCTCTAGTGTTAGGGTTAGAGGCCGCTAGGAAAATGAAAATTAAAAACTAGGAATTTTTTGGTGACATAGAGTTGATCATGAGACAGGTTAATCGCCAGTATCAGGCCAAACATCCTAGGTCAAGGTCATATCAAAATTGTGTTTGGGACCTAATCGAATTTTTTTTCTCTTCTGTTAATGTTCATTTCGTCCCAAGAGACGAAAATCAGCAGGCGGATGCTTTAGCCAAAGCAGCTTCGACTTTCGCACCTCCCACTGCTTTCAAACTTAAATATCATATACAAATGAGACATGGACCTTCCATACTCAATAACATACAACATTGGCAAGTATTTGAGGACGGTGAACAACTCCGAAAATTTCTATAAACGATAGACGAGTTCGCCGAAACCCATGTTGACCAAGAGAACCAAAATGACCCTATTTGGATCATGCAGGAAGGGTAGGACCCCCAAGAGTTCCAGGATAAAATCACAAATCACCAGATGTTGGTTTTAAAAAATAATTAGATACCCAAGGGCTTGATTCCCTTAGAAAGGATTTTTAGTCATGATGACATCCCTTTGAAGACTACCTTACAGCCTCAGCTGGAGGAAGTCGAAGATTGCAATATAGGTTCTGATGAGAGTCCCAGACTAGTGAAAGTATCCAGGTACCTGTCTCTCGAAATCAAGACTAAATATGTTGAGTTGCTTAGAAAATACAAAGATGTTTTTGTCTGGTCTTATGACGAGTTGAGAACTTATGATACAACCATCATGGAACATAAAATCCCACTAAAACCAGGCGTCAAGCCTTTTAGACAGAAACTCAGGTAGATTAACCCTATCCTATTACCGGTGATAGAAAAAGAAGTCAAAAAACTCCTGGATGCGAAAATCATAGTTCCACTGAGATACTATGAGTGGGTAGCTAACTTGGTCCCAGTAAGAAAGAAAAACAACGAGATCAAACTGTGCGTCGATTTTAGAAACCCGAATCGATCATCACTCAATGACAATTACCCATTGCCTAAGATGGATCACGTCTTAGAAAAAGTAGTTGGAGCTAACCGAATGTCTATGATTGATGGTTTTCCAGGTTACAATCAGATCATAGTGCATCAAGACGATAAAGAAAAGACTGCTTTCACTACCCCGTGGGGTACTTTTATGTACAATAAAATGCCCTTTGGTTTGATGAATGCAGGGGCTACTTTTCAGTGGGCCATGGATATCGCTTTCGTGGGTGAAAGGGATAAATTTGTTGTTATCTACCTTGACGACCTGACCGTGTTCTCCAAATCTGTTAAGCCCTAATATTGGCTCATTACCCCTTAATTGGGGCATATTATATTAGTAATGTTATTTTATTTATGTCGGCTTTAGGCCAGTAGTTGTAATTATACCTCCTAGTCTCCTATATATACCAAGGAGACATTTTCATTTTGAATCATCTGGTACTTGAACATTTAAGTGGGGTAAAAGGAGGTTTCCCCCTCGAAGAGGCTTATTATCTTAAATTATCTCTTTTTCAAGGCGTTGAGTACTTTTCCTAAGGTTTTTCTATGCTATATTGATGTTTGGTTCTTAACATATGGTATCAGAGCTCAAGGTCTTGGGGTTTCTTTACTACATCTGAGACACCGTGGCATTGTCACTATAACTTTTTTTCTACAACATTTCAGAAGGAACGGCTTGGAGGTTATTTAGTATACGGATCAAGGTATGTTGGGTTCAAAATTCAACTCCTGAGGCCTTATAATTTTGGAGATACAACCTGTACAAGATAGGGTTCTAGAATCATCCTGAAATGAGTCATTGCGGAATTTTCGCTATTAAAACTTTTCTATAACGTTTCAGACCCTAAACTCTAGAGGCAATTTACAGAAATTAGTAAGGTATCTATGGTAAAAATTTCAGCTTCTGGGTCATCTTAAATTTGTAGATACACCTTGTGTAAGATAGGGTATCTGACTAGTCCTATTGACTAGTCTCAAGAAGGTGTTCCAGGTAAAACAACCATAACTTGTTGCTAGAGTATCCAAATTGAGTGGGACTAGTTGCATTGGATCGTGGACAGTCTTTAGTATTTTGGGTGCGAGTTTCAAAATTTCATATCAATTATTTTGTGCGGGGCATGCTATACAAGTGAGATCTCCTGGAAAGGCCAGAAATCGGCAAGTGTTGGGGAAGTTACCATAAATTCCACTTGGCACATCCAATTTTGATCAGACCTGTGGAATTGCAGAGAAGAAATATCAGAGAACTACCTAAAAGAAATTTTCATACCCAGAAGGGCCGAAACTTGGGAGATAGAACAGAATAAATATTGTCTAGCAGAA
>ML794988.1:199687-221942 GCA_009831015.1 Picea engelmannii | reverse complement strand
TTTCATGTCATTTCCTAAGGACTGTAATGTTATGTTATTCGCAGGAAAAGTTTATCGCGAGACAGTGGACTTGAGGTACTGAAAGTCTCGAAATGCGCAAGTACTCATATCAAGCCTCTCACAATGAAAAAGGTAATGAACGAATAATCTTTGGACTGGCAATATAAGAGCTCATAAAGGTACGAAATCCCATTTTTTTTTAAATTCTGGATAAAAACTCTGAAAAGTATAATAAATAAATCATCGTTGTTAAAAAAAAAAAAAAAAAAAATCTCTCTCTAAGAACAACCATATGTACAACATCTTGCCTAAACCCCTTTACCCTCCTCCTTGGTCACAGTAAAGTCTTTTCTCGCCTGATCATAGACATCTAATCAATGAAATTTCCTGAGAACAGAGGGGTCTCGCTTCAGCCATTGGAAACTCTCGAACATATTTTCAAGAAAGAGAGCAAGTTGTGTTTTTCATTTTTTGACTATGGATCAATTGTAAACATGTCTAGGTTAATCCTAACCTTATTAGTTATCCTAACATGAATAACTGATTGGTTTTTCTCAAGGAAGTTCCCTAGACTAAAGGTCAAAAAGTTTTCGTTAAGAAGTCCTCTGAAACCCTTGATTTTTGAAGGCAGGTGAGAAGATTGACCCAGAGTGATTTAAATGAGTTTACAGACTTTGATCCTTTTTCAAACAGATATCTTCTCGAATGTATTGCATACGCATTGATTGCCCCCACTTCAGATCTAAAAAAAATAAAATTATACGGATAGATGGTGAAAGGAAATTCAATATTGATTGCCCCCATCTAGTTCAAAGAGATGAAGAAAGGAAATTCATACTTATTGATTGCCCTCATCTTAGCATTTAAATGCTTGTGAAAAATGAAGTGGTGAAAGGAAATTCAATGTGGGAAGTCAGATAACTTCACCGGGGTACTGAACAGGCTCGTTGGCAGTGAAGCAATATCCTCATATATGATAAAAGCTGTTATACGTGAGTTAAAAGATACTCTAGTAATTTCTCTTCTTTTCAGCTGGATTCTATCATAGGTTTCTAAGATCTCCTTATCGGACACAACGTAAATATTTTCCTTGATGCAAACAGAATCACGAAAATCCTAATAAGATTGATTAATTGGGTTTTGATTATCTTACACAGTTTTGAGGTCAACTTTTGGATAAGAAATCTATTGAAAACCTGAATCGGGATAGTCAGAATTTTTGTTTTTGTAGATTTTTCAAGGTTGACGTTGAGACCCTAATCTTGTTCAGTTTTTTCTCCTTATTTGTCTCACAGAGCCAAATCTTTGACTCCATTACCCAATGAAGGCACTTGGTCTACATCTTCTTCTCGTCCCACAAGGAGATGAGATCCCTAGATGGAGCCTAATGTTGACACGAAGATTAAATTTTTCCACCCTTTAAAAATGAAGCTTCATCTTTTCCTGAACCATGGAGTTGCCCTTAGTCCAAAATAGAAAGGAGTCAGAATCACCCGTTCCTTTTTGAGTTTCGAAATTCGGTTCCTCTCGAGGTGTGATCTTCAACTATCCCTTTTTCCTGGTGCCGAAATCCCGAAGCCATTTCAAAATATTAAGAAATATAAAGTAAAAAGGGGGAAGAAATGAACGTTACCTTTTCTGTTGTTTACCAGAAAGCACTCTTTAATTCGTAATTAATCAAATCACTAAACACAATTATCTCTCCCTTAGTCTTTCATGATTCGGTTTTCTCTCTGCTAAAGCGTTTTCAAACTCTTCTCTTTCGAACTCCCAGTCCTCGATTTTCCGAAAAGTAAAAATTAAAAAGTAATTGTCCACTAATCATGATTAATTAAAGTTTTTTAATACGAATGATTAGCACCTCTCTAATCCCATCGCAATTTCGCGATCCGGGGTTTACTTGTGACATATCCCCTGACGGAAGGATCCCCGAAGTTCCAAAATGCGAAATCGCGTTTTCTTTAAACAAACCCTAAGATTAAAAGATTAAGTTGTTTTAAAAACATGATTAATGATGACTAAGCTGCTTTTCGCTTTTCAGGAATTAAGGAAGGCAGTGATTTTTGGGTTTTCAGTTTCGAAATCGTCGATATACGACAGTATTAATAACGAGTAAATGCAAATATTTTTGACATGAATTCGTATCTCTAAGCATATCTTTCAAATTAAAGCATTTATTTTTCATCGATGGTATCAGTACGCTTGCTACAACACAAATTTAGAGATTAATAAAGGTCCTGTGTGTCGAAGTTCATTCTTAACCTTTACCTCTATAGCGAGTCACATTTGTTCAGTTTTATACACTTTTCTCTGTAAACAGGTTTCTGGTCCAGTATAACCACCATGGCGCCCAAGAAGGCCACCAAGAAAAACGAGGAAGTTGCAGAGGTATCGAGTCCAGATGGAGATGTTGTATCTGATACAATACCGCATGCCATCGATTCCATAAAATCCTGGAGGCAGATTTTTGAAATTCTTGATTATGAAATTAAGAACTTCCCCCATGACGCTGACAACAAACTTCGGGATATAGCGAAGTATGAACTTCACAAGGTGGCTATGCGGCTGCAACTCTTGACTTACAACGACATGATCAGTTGGGCTTTAGAGCAAGCGGACGTGCAGACGAGGATCATTCTAGACAATTGATGGTAGAAATTGGAGAAGGTTTCACGCGACCAGGGAGGATTGTTTATGGTTGATGGTCGGGGATCGACAGAATCCAAAGAAGGTTTCATGCATCTAGGGGGACTGTTGATCGTCGATGACCGATGAATCAGGGATAGACGGATTATGACAATAGTTTTCATTTTTCCAAGAAAAGTGGTCAATCATCGATGAAGGAAAATAGGATGATGATGTCATCATCCACATTTCATGCAACATCAACATCCACGTGTCATGCCACATCACCCAAGTGTATACCTCTAGATGATTTTTCATGCCACATCATCATTTTCCATGTCATCTTAAAAGTGGTCGATGGTTAGATCGGTCGATTTAGAGTTATGTGCAAATCAGTCATCGGGGAATTGGGTTGATGGCCGACGATCAGGTCGACAGTTTTGGGAAAACGTTATGCGTGCCCAAAGGAGAATCATGATTGTCGATGGATGATGTATCGAAGATCAATGGCTCATATTCCACTTGATTTCAGATCAATGACTTATATTTAAGGGGTTGTTACAATGGTAACACAAACGATTTTATGCAAAAAATTGTAGTTTTTGAAGGTCATTAACTTGCGGGGCATTTTTGAGGGCCTAAACTATGTTTTTGGGTAGTCGAAACCCATGAGTACATAGTGTACCAAGGTACATTTTGTCTCTGTAGATCAACTAAAATGAATCAGATAGATATATCCAACTAGATAAATGGTTCGTAAAATTAAGCTCTTATGAGAAAGTTACATCCAAAAAAGTAAGGGTAAAATTATGGCACCAGATTTACTTCCGGAAGGCATAACTCCATGCTCATAAATTTGTTTGGGGCACAGGAGCAGTTGATGGAAAGCTTATAACCCATAGAAGCCAACGGTGAAGTCATATTTTGGTTATGGGTACCTGAAAATGTGTTGGGAGTGAAATAATACACATCTAGCATACAAGGATAAATTGGGTAAAACAGTCAAAACTTCTCTGAACCATAAAATTCAGCTCAGAGCTTAAATTTGAGAAAACAAATAATTGTTGGAAAGGAATTGAGGAGTAGAATACATATTCCAACCATAATTTTGAATTGGGCATTACAGTTTCTTAGAAGATGGTAAATAGATTGTTGTAGAAGTAAATGAGTGAAAATTGCAGAATGTAGATGTTGTAACTTCTTGCTCATAACTCAGATTAAAGCATGGGTTGTTGGATTACTGAGATGGGGAGTGAATCAGTAATAGAGAAATTTAATCATTTTTAACCACAAAATGCAAGTGTTATATCAATGTAGCATTATCATCCAATAGCTTCAGAGTAAATAAACAATGAACACATGAGAAATCATACACATATACAGTACACCAATGTTTTTACGTGAAAACCCAAAGCGGGAGAAAACCACATAATGTTTTTTCTTATATGTCTTTAAGAATTACATTCATTGGAAGCACCAACTTCCTTTTTTTTCCAGTTTCAACTAGAAGGAGGCTCCAACACCCTAGTTTCTCAGGCTACAACCTGAGGGAAGTTGCAACTCCCCAATTCTTTGGCTAAAACCAGAAGGAGGCTACAACCCCCTATGTTCTCTGGCTACAACAGGAAGGTGGCTACAACAACTTGTCCTTGACCCATCCAACCGCCCTAAAATATAAGTAGAATGATGGAACGACTGTCACACTATCACTGTGAGATATACTATTGTAAACCTGTACCAATCAACCTGCACCAAACAACCTCTAACAACCTGTACCAAACAACATGTAATCAACCTGTACCATAAACAAGTGCATCAACCATGCACCAACCTGTACCTCAACCTGTACCACCAACGAGTGCATCAACCATACACCAAATATGTACAAATCATGCATAAAATACACATAAACTATGACTCATCAGTATGTACCAACATAATCAACTATACACCTCATGTATGTGCCAACTCATCAACTACTTGTCTCAACCATGTACCCAACATGTACCTCAACCAAAATCCCTCATCAATTTCATCATCCAAATATGATTTGTAACTCTGTAATAGACTTGGTGTATATGATCACATACCTGCAAACCTTCCTTAACTTTAACAACAAGAGACTAGAATTTTCTTCAAACTTTACTTTAGTCTCACATGACTAATTTTGGATTAGTCAACAACCCTAACTTGAAATAATCATAACTATGTACCTGTAATGAATAAATATGTAAAAATGGTACACAATGGTCTTCGGTGTATTTTATGCAATTCCTCCATATTTAACTACTTGGAACCTCTCATAAAAGGAGTTATACCAAAAATGACACACCTTGTTGAATTCTGACTTATTCTAGAGAGAGAACTTGTAGAGCGTGCCCCGCACATAATATTTTGTATGGATCTAAAAATGATACACATAATACTAAAGATTGTACTCTAACCAGTACATTTGGACTTACTAAATTTGAATCTGTTATGAAGAAGTTATGACGTTTTTACCCGAAACACTTGTTTTAGACTAGTTTCAAGACTAGCCACAAACCCTATTTTCCACGGAGTGTAACTCCAAAAATACAACGACACACAAAATGAAATTTTTATCAAAGCTACTTAGATATGTTTCCTCAATGGCCTCCCAATTTCACAATATGAATAATTCTAGAAAAAAATTTATTGCGAAAATGGTGAGATGACTTATAAATAACATACCTTAGAAAGCATCATCAAAAGAATTTATCCTCCCTTGAATTTCGGCCTTCTTTACTTCACCTTCCCTCTGAAATTCGGATTATATATCCTTTGGTTACCTCAGTCACTTGTATATATTCAATATGCTCAAGTGTGATTAAAATTAAAGAGTCTTGCCTCTTATTTATACTTTCATGTAGCTTCCTAAGGGGTTACCTTTTAACCATCTTAACCCACTTTCCTTATTTTAGGGTTAACCCACTTCTAACCACTTGTCCACTTAGTAATTTCTCCATTAACTTTATTATTTAAATAATTTATTTTGTATCCACTTTGACTTATAGTACACTCATCACTTCACTTTATTATTTACCTTCTAAATTCTCTTAAATCACTTTCCTTATTTTAGGGCTAACTCACTTCTAACCACTTGTTCACTTAGTAATTTATCCATTAACTTTATTATTTAAATAATTTCTTTTATATCCACTTTGAATTATAGTACACTCATCACTTCACTTTATTATTTAAACAACTTCTTCTTTTCAACCACTTTGACTACTTTGACCTTTTGGGGCTTCTAGATGACTCATGAGGGTTCTTCAACTTCACATGGCCATAACTCTCTAACCGTGAGGATTTATGTGACATTCCACATACCATCGGAAATGGCATGACATGTACTATCCATCCATAATATTTTTAACTTCAAATGTATTAAAACTCATACCATTATCCATCAAACAAACTTGGTTCCATTACCCAAACCTTTGTGCTACCAGACTTTCTTCAAGGGTTTACATCAATGACAACCAACCCAATTAATCAACAATCTCCCCTTTTGGCATTGATGGCAACACTATGATGCAATAATGAAGTCATATCACTCATGCTCTCCCTGGAACCATGCATCTGTGCTCCTTCTCCAAGCATTTACCTTTGCATCTGATAAATCTCTCCCCCTTTGTCATCAATGGAAAAGGTATCTTTCCATCTGGGGCTGCTCCCCCTGACTGAACTCTTCCTGAAACTTATCTCCCAACCTGAACCATCCTCTTTATGGTGCTTCCTCATGTAAATATAAGACATATAAGATAATCATTCATTTTGGAGTAGAAATTGCTCTGAGTCTCTAGCGAAGATACTCAAAGGCTTCTCGTGGAAGCGGTTTTGTAAATATGTTTGCCACTTGTTATTTTGTGCCCACATATTCAAATCTGATGTTCTTCTCTGCAACTTTTTCCTGTAGAAATTGATACTTGATTGGAATGTGCTTCGTCTTGGAGTGCATCACCGGGTTCTTTAAGATATTGATGGTGCTTGTATTATCACAATAGATTGGAATGGGCTCATCATACTCAACCTGTATATTTGTCAGAGTTTGTTCCATCCATAGAACTTGTGTACAACATGTTGCTGCTACAATATACTCTGCTTTGGTTGCAGATAAAGATATTGATGATTGTTTCTTTCTTAGCCAAGATACTAAACACTCACCCAAGTAGAACATTGCTCCATTGGTGCTTCGTCAGTCATCAATGCAACCTGCCCAATCTGCATCTGTGTAGGAAATAAGTGATAGATCCTTTCCTTTTGGATACCATAATCCAAACTCTTATTTTCCTTTGAGATATCTGAAAATCCTCTTCACTACTAATACATGTGATTCCTTTGGTGTTGCTTGAAATCCTGCCACCTGTCCAACTTCCTACATTACATTTGGTTTGGATGTTGTCACATATAGTAAGCTACCAATCGTTGAACGGTATTGCCTTTGGTCTGTATACTTTGAATCATCATCGTTTCTCAACTTGCAACCGGTTTGCATAGGAGTGGTAATTGGTTTCCAATCTTCCATTCCGAACCTCTTTATCATTTCTCTGATATACTTAGTTTGAGAAATAAAAATTC
Source organism: Picea engelmannii (assembly GCA_009831015.1). Taxonomy (NCBI): domain Eukaryota; kingdom Viridiplantae; phylum Streptophyta; class Pinopsida; order Pinales; family Pinaceae; genus Picea; species Picea engelmannii. Next base: position 214,715 of record ML794988.1, on the reverse strand, counting down.
TTTGGTTGCTTTGACGTATCTAAAGACCTAGAAAGTGTTGGATTACTGAGAGGGGGGGTGAATCAATAATATAGCAATTATAATAATTTTTAAACCAAATAATCCAAGTGTTATATCAATGTAGAATTATCATACAATAATGAACAATGAACAAATGAACAATCATACACATACATAGTACACCAGTGTTTTACGTGGAAAACCAAAGAGGGAGAAAACCACATAATGTTTTTTCTTATATGTCTTGAAGAATTACATTAATTGAAAGCACCAACTTCCTTTGTTTTCCAGCTGCAACTAGAAGGAGGCTCCACCCCCTAGTTTCTCAGGCTACAACCTGAGGGAAGCTCCAAATCCCCAATTCTCTGGCGACAACCAGAAGGAGGCTACAACCCCCTATGTTCTCTGACTACAACCGGAAGGGGGCTACAACTACCTATCCTTGCCCCGTCTAACCACCCTAAAGTAGAAGTAGAATGATGGAACCACTGTCACATTATCATTGTGAGATATACCGCTATAAACCTATACCAATAAACCTGAACCATGCATCAACCTGTACCTCAACCTGTAATTAACTTGTACCATAAACAAGTGCATCAACCATGCACCAACCTGTACCAAACAACCTGTAATCAACCTGTACCATAAAAAAGTGAAACCAACCATGTTCCAAGTATGTACCAATCATGTGTCAACTACTCATCAACTATGACTCATCGATATGTACCAACATCATCAACTATACAACTCATGTATGTGCCAACTCATCAACTACTTGTCTCAACCATGTACACAACATATACCTTAACCAAAATCCCTCTTCAATTTCATCATCCAAATATGATTTGTAACTTTGTAATAGACCTGGTGTATATGATCACATACCTGCAAACCTTCCTTAACTTTAACAACAAGAGACTAGCATTTTCATCAAACTTTTCTTTAGTCTCACATGATTAGTTTTGGATTAGTCAACAACCCTAACTTGAAATAATCATAACTTTGAACCTGTAATGAATAAAGATATGAAACTAATATACAATGTTCTTCAGTTTGTTTTATGCAATGCCTCCAGGTTTCACTACTTGGAACCTCTTAGAAAATGAGTTATAGCAAAAATGGCATACCTTGTTGAATTTTGGATTATTCTAGAGAGAGACCTTGTAGAGAGTGCCCCGCACACAAAAAAAATTTGAATCAATATGAAATTGTTACAAAATATACTACATACTTTACTATAACCAAAACATTTTGTCTTACTGAATTTGGATCTTTTATGAATAATTTATGACGTTCTTACCTCAAACACTTGTTTCAGACTAGTTTCAGAACTAGCCACAAACCCTATTTTCCACGGAGTGTAACTCCAAAAATACAATGACCCACAAGTTGAATGTTTTACCACAGATAATTGGATATGTTTCCGCAATGTTATAACAATTTCACGGTCTCAATCATTCGATAAAAAAATTTATTGCGAAAATGGGGAGATGACATGTAAATAACATACCTTAGAAAACATCATCAAAAGAATTTATCCTTCCTTGAATTCCACCCTTATTTTCTTCATATTCCATCAAAAATTCGACTTAGATATCCTTTGGTTACCTCAGACTCCTATAGATATTCAATATTCTCAAGTGTGATCTGAAATGAGATATCCTTGCCTCTTATTTATACTCTCCAAGTAGCTTCCTTAAAAATATCTTCTAGGTCACTTTGCCCACTTTCCTTATTTTAGGGTTATCCCACTTATAATTTATCCATTAAATTTATTATTTAAATAATTAATTTGTATTCACTTTGAATTTAAGTACACTCATCACTTCACTTTATTATTTACATTCTAAAATCTCTTAAACCACTTTGACTACTTTAACCTTTTGGGGCTTCTAGATGACATATGAGGGTCCTCCAACTTCGTAAGGCCATAACTCTAAAACCGTGAGGAGTTATGTGACGTTCCACATACCACCAGAAATGGAATGAGATGTAATATCTATATAGAATAGTATTACCTTCAAATATATCAAAACTCATACCATTATCCATCAAACAAAATTGGGTCCATTACCCAAACCTGGGTTCTCCAACTTCTCATGGCCATAACTCTCTATTCGTGAGGAGTTATGTGGCGTTCCACATACCATCGGAAATGGCATGACAAGCACTATCCATATAGGATAGTTTCACTAAAAAATTCATTGACCTTCATCTCATTATTCAACAAATAATAATGAGTTATCTAACCATACTTCTAGGATAACTCAATCCGCAAAGCGTCTTCCCATGAGGGCTTTCACCATAAGGGGACCACGTTGGAGTTCATCCATTTCTACTTATTATCAACCATTACAAAAAAATAATGAGTCATATTTACATCAAACAAACATGGCTCCATTACCCAAACCTTTGTGTTATCGATCTTTCTTCAAGGGTTGACATCAATGACAACCAACCCTAATCAACAATCTCCCCCTTTGGCATTGATGGAAACAATCTGATGCAAAAATGAAATTATGTCATGAAATACTGAGGTCATATCACTCATGATCCCCCTGGAAACATGCCTTTGTCCTCTACATCTCTGTGACCATTGATCCCCCTGGAACCATGCCTTTGTCCTCTGCATCTGATGAATCTCTCCCCCTTTGTCGTCAATGGAAAAGGTGTCTTTCCATCCTAGGTTGCTCCCCCTGACTGAACTGTCCTCTTTATGGTGCTTCCTCGTGTACATCTAAGAAATATAAGATAAGCATTCAAAAGCATTCATTTTGGAGTAGAAATAACTCTGAGTCTCTGGCGAAGATACTCAAAGGCTTCCCGTGGAAGTGGTTTTGTAAAAATTTATGCCACTTGTTCTTTTGTGCCCACATAGTCAACTCCGATGTTCTTTTCTGCAACTTGTTCCCGTAGAAAGTGAAACTTGATTGGAATTTTCTTTGTCTTGGAGTGCATCACCGGGTTCTTTGAGATATTGATGGCACTTTTATTATCACAGTAGATTGGAATGGGATCATCATACTCAACTTGTATATCTGTCAAAGTTTGTTTCATCCAAAGAACCTATGCACAACATGTTGTTGCTGCAATATACTCTGCCTCGACTATAGATATAGATACTGATGATTGTTTCTTGCTTAGCCATGATACTAAACAATCACCCAAGTAGAACGTTGCTCCACTAGTCCTTCGTCGGTCATCAATACAACCTGCCCAATCTACATCTGTGTAGGCAATAAGAGATAGATCCTTTCCTTTTGGATACCATAATCCAAACTCTTCTGTTCCTTTGAGATATCTAAAAATTCTCTTCACTGCTAATACATGTGATTCCTTTGGTGCTTCTTGAAATCGTTCCACTTGTCCAACTGCCTGCATTACATCTGGTCTGGATGTTGTCACATATAGTATGATGCCAATCATTGACCTGTATTTCTTCTGATCTGTAAACTTTGAATCATTATCTTTGCCTAACTTGCAACTGGTTTGCATGGGAGTGATAACTGGCTTGCAATATTCCATTCCGAACCTCTTTAACATTTCTTTGATATACTTGGTTTGAGAAATAAAAATTCGTTAGTTTCTTTGATGTATCTGAAGTCCGAGAAAGAAGGAAAGTTCTCCAAGTAATGACATTTCAAATCCATTATGCATATCCTTTGCAAATTTCTGGCTTAACCTGTCATCATCACTACCAAAAATAATATCATCAACATAAAATTACATTAATAAAATATTACCTTGACTTACCTTGATTTAGAGGTTGTTGTATGCACTTCCTTTTCTAAACCTTGTATGTTGTATATATTTATCCAATCTAGAGTACCATGCTCTAGGAGCCTGTTTTAGACCATACAAGGCCTTCTTTAATTTGCACACATAGTCTGCATTCTCTGACAACTGAAATCCTTATGGTTGTTCAATGTAGACTTCTTCTTCAAGTTCCCCATTCAAAAAAGATGATTTTACATCCATATGATACACTTTAATATTTTTGGAGCATGCATAAGCTAAAAGCAAACAGATTGCTTCCATTTTGGCAACTGGGGAAAATGTCTCTTCAAAGTCAATTCCTTCAATATGTGCATATCCTTTACATATCAATCTAGCTTTGTTCCTTGTAACCTGTCCATATTCATTCAATTTATTCTTGAAAATCCATTTTGTGTTGATCACATTATTATTCTTTGGTCTTGGAACTAATTCCCAAGTGTCATTTTTCTCTATTTGATCCAATTCTTCATCCATGGCCTTATTCCAAAATTCATCCTTGCTGGCTTCTTCAAAACAATTTGGTTCAATTGTAGATAAGAGTGTGTTGTCCCTCGACCAAGTTTTGGAGAACCTTGGTTGTGTTTGACAATTTTTGGGACTTCAACAGGCTGGTCGAAGACAGAACGCCCATGTGAAGCAGAGATCGCGGGATATCACCCCCTTTTGCGAGATTTTTGGGGATTAGGGTTTATCTAATAGGTATGGGATGTCGGCCCATGGGTTTACCCATTTTTAGGCCACATTTGTAATGTATAAATAGATATCTAGGCGATGTAAGAATAGATAGACCTAGTAGAATCGACTTAGTGCGGATCTAGAGGATGTGTGCATACTATGTGTTCAGACTTGCAGAGCTAAGTGCAAGTGATTGTAAGAAGCTTGTGTACAGACTATGTAAGAAGGCTTTGTGTTGTGACCTAACTCGGGGAAGGAGGATTTGGCGAGGTGCGTGAAGATATCATGTCTTATGCGGAGTTGGTTTTTTGGCTCTGTGCATGTAACAATATTGAAAGAAGATAATAAAGAAGAAGAAGAGTTGGTGGACGTAGCCCCACACTGGACTGAACCACGTACATCCTGTGTTGTGATTGCTTTGTGCTATTGATGTGATTTATGCTTAGTGTTGAATCTTTATGTATGTTAGATGCATTTGATGTAGTAGCTTAGTGCTAAATAACATGAATGAATGTTATATTTATTGATGCTATGTGCTAAATGGTTAGATATACTTAGATCTAGTTGAATACTGCGCTACTCTGTAATTAGGGATTTTAACCTGTGATGTGAATAAGGGTAAAATCTAATGAATGTTAACTGCTAATTTATTTGTTAAGTATTGTGATCACGGATCTTTGTTTCAGCTAGGTTGTAGACACTTAAGTCCTACAACCCCCCTGCCTCTACCTCGGGTGAGACTTCATCTGCTTCACAGGTGTTGCCGAAAGGGCCAGTAGTTAGGGTTTTGTTGGTGCATTGTTGAAGTGTTGAACCCTGGGTCTACCCCTATGCCAACAAATGGTTTCGTTGTCGGGATTTGAAAATGTGGTTGTTGGGAACTAAGGAAAAGAGAAAGCTATGTGCGTAGACCTATTGTTGTAGTGCACAATACTCTATTTGACTTGTGAAGCTCTGTGCCAAGAAGAGAAGTCTGATCTGAAGAAAAGAGGCAAGATCTTAAAGCTTGGTGCTCTGATAAAGGTAAGATAAGTGGAAATTTTTGTTTCGAAAGAATGGATCTAGGTATATTTGATAGATTTCGTCCTAGTCTGAAAAATAGGGCACATCTAGAAGAAAGAAGATGTGATATGAATAGATCTGATAGAAATAGTGAAAGATATGTTATTCCTATGCATAGAAAGAATTTTTGGACTAACAAGTGGATGCAGGATCCTAGAAAGAATTTTTTGCAAGTCTATCACTGTGATCCCAATGCGCAGTACAAGAAAGGTTGGGGATCGTTTAAGAGAAAGAGAGGATTGACTCTTTGTTATAGTTGCAGAAGACCGAGAAATCTTGCTAAGGAATGCCCTGGTAAAGGTCCTATTTGCCTTTTTTGTAAGGCTACTGGACATGAAGTTTTAGATTTCCCTAGAATGATTTCTAAAATTGAAAAGATGAACATGAGACAAGAAAACCACGAGGAAGGTCAAGAGACTAAGAATATGCCAAAGAAACAGAAAGAATATGAGGCTATATTATTGCAGATGAAAGAAACATTGAATGGTCACAGAGACATCAGTTTATCAGAGATCTTAAAAGAGAAAGAGTGCATAGAAACAAGAATAGGAGACTTCGACATAGACTGTGTGTTGGACGCAGAAACACAGGTGGACACCATGACAGAAAGTACTTGGGAAATCTTAGGAAATCCTGCTATGATTCCTTCATTGGGAGGAATAGGATTGTTTAAAGGAAAGATGATAACCCTATGTGGAAGAATCACTCATGTACCTATGAGTGCTCATGGAATATCGACATAATAAGGATTCAAGGTCATTAAGTTTGTTGAGAACAACGCCCCTTTTTCACTTTTGTTAGGAAGGACTTAGATTGAGAGAGATCAGATCCGAAGGAGAGAAGAAGAGGAAGCTATAGAACAGAAAAAGAAAGAATTAGGGGATTTCATGGCTAAGAGAATAGTGCTATTAATAGAAGAACAAGAGGACAAATTGAAGAAACTGAGGGCTAGAGACTTAGCCGTCGAAGTTGAAAGAACACAAGAAGTCTTAAAGAACCTATCCATGTAGGAGAGTAGAGAACCTACTCTAGAATCAGTAAAATAAAAAGTATTAACCTCGAACCCTGTGAAATATCCTCAATAGTGCGAAGTTTCTATACTAAGAGCAGATAAAAAAAAGAATGGAAAGAGCAATCCAGAGACGCGGATCATAGGGAAGAAAGCAAGAAAGCTCAGTAAGAAGAAAGCAAAGCTAGAAAAATTGCAGGAGGTTCCAGATAGGACTTCGCAAATGGAAGGTTTGCAGAACTTGAACCTCACTGGAATAGCAGAACAACACCAACTGGCACTTCACCACAGTGAAGCAATATGACCGTTGGAGGCATCTCGACCGTTAGAACGATGTTCCATAACGGCTAGAAACACAATTATTGATGGAACATTCGCCATTGGATCATTGGAACCACACCATAATAGATGGAATTGTATTGATTGAGGCATTCCTGCCCGTTGGAGGAGTCTGTTACGATGTTATATATTTAGCTTGTCGAATGTCTTACCGGGGACACTTTTTCCAATTGTGATTATCCGAGCCCACAGAGAACCAATTTCTTTCACGCAGTGCTTATTGAGACCTCGCCACCTGTTCTTCTTACCTTGAGTGTTTGTCCACCTATCTGAAACATTTGATCACGAGCGTGCATGTCGAGTGACCTTAGCGAAGTAGAGAAATCCGTCGAAGAGATTTTGATTGACCTCATGGAAGAGAAGGTCATCTCGGCAGGAGCAAAGGCCTCATCGATGATAGGATTTCAAGCCTCCCCATCGACTGCATGTCGATCTGGGCCATCCTGAACTGTGACAGAGAAACAGAGCAAGCATCATAACGACTTGGAAAACGTGAAACTTATCCCATCAATATTTCCCGAATATATCCCGCCTCTGGCTAGAGAAGTTAGACATGATAGTGTCCCGAGGGACTTCGACTATACACTGATCACTACATACCTCCCAAAGGGGATATGCACAATTGGACTACAATTAGGACATATTGTGACACTAAAGATCAATGAGTTCAACTTGGGAGACCATAAGAATTATGGAATGCTCACCCCACATAAGTATTTGACAAAGACAATGGGGAGGAAGCCAAAGAAAGTCCCCCATCCATGGACCATGGACATCGCAAGATCAACAATCCTTAATGTGATGAAGATCCAACACTTCGACAGACATCAGGAGGTTAACGCGTGCGTTAAAATCTTCCTGTCATGCTACCATGGTGGTTACCTGTGGTTGGATCGGTGCATCACCATAGATTCGACACTGATCCATCGGATCACCATATTGAGCATGCAAGGACTCGACCCTCAGGATTTTTAACCAGGGAAGGCTGCAGATCACGCCCTAGCGTAGCACATAAAAGAAACTTAAGACGATGTAGAGAAGGGGAAGTGAGGCTACAAGGTAGCCTCCATCCAAAATGGAACAGTGCGCCTAGCTTGTCAGTTAATCACTGGTAATCTCGTCAGGAAGAACATACCAACGCAGGTCATGGAGTTTGTCATCGACCTCGTAGGAAAATTTGTTGAAGGGATGCAAATGAACTGGGCGAGCTACCTCGTCAACCGGTTGGAGCAAGATTTCCGCAAATCACAGGACCAGGGCTACGAGTTTCATTTTAGCTAGTTGTTAATTCTCATTGCCTTCATCGCTTGGGAGATTCCGGAAGGAGTGACTTCCCTGAAATTTAGTCATCTAAACCACTGGCCGCGAAGTTCACTACGCTCTGGTATTCGAGCGACATGGAAAAACAATGTCGATCCAATGTGGTGTTCCACACATATTATTTACAACTGAAGAGGGTTATTGAATCTTTCCCTCACATGACGTTGAATACTTCACACAAGTTCAGGCCACTTGCGAGGTTCCGCGCATATAGGCATTTCATTTACATCACTGTGCGTGGGGACGAACACAAGGAAGAGATCCAGTTCTATTACAAACTCACAGAGGAGGACATGGAAGAAATAGCCAAGGAATTTCCTGCATAGTTCCTTGTACCGGTCAAACAGACAGAACTCTCCGACCCCGACCTCATCGGAAGTCCTGTAGTCACTCAAGAAGAGTATGATGGACCCATCAACAATAGAAGGAAGAATAAGGAAGAAGTACAGGAAATGAACAACGCATCAAAGGAAACCACACTAGATTCACCAGGAGGAGGAGGAGATGATGAAGTAGACCAGGAAGAGAACGAAGGGGAAGAAAACAAACAGGAACATGGTGAAGTGACACCACCTAAGGATCCCATCACGAAGGCTGATACATATAAGAAAAGAAAGGTTTCCCCGAAGAAACCATCAACACAGAAGAAATCACGAGAAAATAATCCTCAATTACAGACTGTACTCACGGTGGATGATATTGACCTTATCATCGTAGCTGCATCAGACACCTCGGAGGACATTTTGCAGTCAAACGAAGCCAAACAGGAGACAATTTTTGACAGGATCGAGGCAGAGCTCAAAGGGGTACAATAGGATCTTTATTTAAGCCACGCAGTGTCTACTGCGTCGTTGTCATCAAGGGGCATAGAAGTAGGAGATGAGCCTACCCAGCTACACAGATTAGCAGATTCGACAGAGGATCGCCTTCATCGGGTCCAGGAGGAAAAGGAGCAGGACACAGAGGCATTAAAACACTCAAAGGAGGAATCCTTAGAGCAACGTCGGGTTGCGCATCAAGAGAAAGATGACCTCCAGGTGAATCTTGCAGAGGATAAAGTGCAGATCCAAAAGGAAAAAGAGAAGTTGCTCGCAGAGCATATTGGAGTTAAAGAAGCAGACACTAGATCACTTCGCTCTGTGTCAGGCCTTCCACAGATACAAGAAGACACAGTGGAGAGTCAAGTGGAGAAGCTCATTGAAGCTATTCAACAGCTTCAAGAAAGAGTGGCAGAACTGGAACTGCAAGCAGTGCCAAGCACTTCGCAGGAAGTGCGAGACCAGAGAGAAGAAACTGCCAGGAGCACAGTAGAAACAATCAAGGCACTGGCCTCAGAATGCAGGAAACTCAGCAACCATAGTGCGCAGACCTATGAGTGCCTCGCAGAGGACCCAAAACTAAGAGCATTAGAAGCACAACTTCAAGAGGCAAAGCAACAAGCATCGACAATGCAAGCGCAGCTAAAACTTCTTTCAGCAGTTGAGAAGATGAAAAGGTGACAGGAACAAAACACAGTTCAACAGTAGGTCCATGCCATCCAGAATAAATTCATGGAAGTGACTCAGAGACTCCAGCTAGTACAAGATGAAGCCTGCACACTTTTCGAGGAGATAGAGGGACAAGAATCACATCTAAAACGAGTAGTCACCTCGATGGAACAAAGCTTGTAAGGGCTGGTCACAGAGAAATCCATCCAAGAGTTCACCGAGCATGAGACTCTAGAGAAGCAGCAAGTTGGGGCAGCTCGAGCCAAGCTCCAGGACTTCGAAGCAAAGTTTCCCAGGTCAAAGTGACTCGGGATGAGTCACAGGTGAGTGTTGGGGGCCTGTTGGCCCTTGACCAAGTTCTAGAGAACCTTGGTCATGTTTGACCATTTTTGGGACTTCGACAGGGTGGTCGAAGACAGAATGCCCAGGAGAAGCGGAGATTGTGGGATATCACCCCCTTTTGTAGGATTTTTGGGGATTAGGGTTTATGTAACGGGTATGGGATGTCGGCCCATGGGTTTACCCATTTTTAGGCCACATTTGTAATGTATAAATAGATATCTAGGTGATGTAAGAATATATAGACCTAGTAGAATCGGCTTAGTGCGGATCTAGAGGTTGTGTGCATACTATGTGTTCAGACCTGCAGAGCTAAGTGCAAGTGATTGTAAGAAGCTTATGTGCAGACTGTGTAAGAAGGCTTTGTGTTGTGACCTAACTCAGGGAAGGAGGATCTAGTGAGGTGCGCACAGATCTCCTATCATATGTGGAGTTGGTTTTTTGGCTATGTGCATGTAATAATATTGAAAGAAGATACTAAATAAGAAGAAGAGTTGGTCGACGTAGTCCCACACTGGGGTGAACCACGTACATCCTGTGTTGTGATTGCTTTGTGCTATTGATGTGATTTATGCTTAGTGTTGATTATTTAGTATGTTATATGCATCTGATGTAGTAGTTTAGTGCTAAATAACATGAATGAATGCTAGATCTATTGATGTTATGTGCTAAATGGTTAGATATACTTATATCTAGTTGAATACTGCGATGCTCTATAATTAGGGGTTTTAACCTGTGATGTGAATAAGGGTAAAATATAATGAATGTTAACTGTTAAGTGCTCTATTAAGTATTGTGATCACAGATCTGTGTCCTAGCTAGGTTGTAGACACTTGAGTCCTATAACCCCCCCTGCCTCTACCTCGGGTGAGACTTCATCTGCTTCGCAAGTGTTTCCGAAAAGGATGGTAGTTAGGGTTTTGTTGGTGCGTTGTTGAAGAATTGAACCCTAGGTCTGTCCCTGTGTCAACAGAGTGGTAGGTGTGTTTGTTCTGGTGAACAGATTCTTCTTCTAGTCTCAACTCTTGCATATTATTTTTCGATAATCTGATCTGAAGGATGATTCTTCTATACTTGTCTACTAGGTGTCTTTGGAAACACTTGTTGAACTTGATCTTCTACTTCTGTCGGATTCTCTTCGTCTTCTTCTTCTACTTCTTTTTCATCTTCTACTTCCTTTTTGAAACGTCGTTCCATTGATTCATTTTCTTCTTCCTTTGATTCTGGTCTGCCTGTTTCATTAATTGTTACGTTGATGATTTCCACAACTTTGTTCAATCTCAGATTGTAACACTTGTATGCTTTCCTTGTACTTGAGTAACCAACAAGTACTCCTTTTTCCACATGAAGTCAAACTTTCCCATTCTTCCATCTTCTCTTTTGATGTAGCATTTTCTTCAAAAAACTCTGAAGTTCTTCACATTTGTTGGTCTTCCTTTCCATAGCTCGTAGGGAGTTTTGTCAATGTTGTTTATGAGAATTACTCTATTTTGAATGTGAACTGTTGTATGAATTACCTTTGTCCAAAATATATCTTCCAATTTGGAATCCATTAGCATTTTTCGAGACATTTCATGTGCTATCCTATTCTTTCTTTCAACAACTCCATTTTTTTGAGGTCTCCTAGCAACGGAGAATTGCATTTTTATTCCATGACTGCTATAGTAGTCCATAAATTCCTTTGAAGTGAACTCTCCTCCATTATCATATCTCAAACATTTGATTTTTGAATCCATTTTATTTTCAACCATTTCCTTGTAGATCTTAAAGTTTTCAAAAGATTCCGACTTATTCTTGAGAAAGAAAACTACAATCATTCTTGTATAATCATCAACTAATAACATAAAGTATTTCTCACCTTTTAAACCCTTTGTTTTAGTTGGTACAACTAGATCAGTGTGCACAATTTCCAGTGGTATTGTCATTGAATATTCCTTTGATTTGAACCTAGTCTTTGTTTGCTTTCCTTGTTGACAATGCTTGCATAAAGTGTTGATTGGTTTCGTGATCTGGGGAATTTCTCTGACTGCTTCTCTTTTGCTGACTTTTACAAGGTTATCAAAATGTATGTGACCCATTATTTTGTGCCATAGCCAACTTTCATATTCCTTTCCTAGACAACACTTTTCATTTCCAATTTCACTTAACACATATATGTTGATTGAAGTTCTTGCAGCTGCAACAATCAATTTTCCTGAACCTTCTTTTCTTATCTCACACTTTTGTGAATAGAAAGTAACTTTATGACCTTGTTCACATATTTGAATCACACTTAGAAGATTATGTTTCATATCTTCTACTAGTAGAACATTTTCTACCTTTGTATTCTTGTTCCCAATTCCGACTGTGCATTTTCTAATGATTTTAGTTGAATCATCATTTCTGAAGGAGACTGATCCATCTCTTTCCTTTCTTAATTTAAGAAACATGTCTCTATCACCTGTCATGTGTTTTGAACAACCACTGTCAACATACCAACCAAGTTTCTTCTGCTTAGCTTGTAGAGCGAGTGTGCATTCCTCATTGCTATATTGATTCTGCTTTCTTATCCATGTCCTTTTCTAAGGTTCTTGTATGTGATTGTTGTTATTCTGTTGTGGTTTTCTAGGAGGGACTATCATTCTACAATCTTTGGCCATGTGTCCAAAGTTGTTATATTTGTAACATTCCACTTCAGTGCTCAAAGATTCCAACCTGTTGTAACTTATTCTCTGTGTTTCACTAGGCCTTCTTGGATAACCCTTTTGTGTATGACTTTCAAATTTGATTATGTTCCTGTTGTTAGCTCTGCAATTCATAGCTTTATGTCCAAAATTATTACATGCATAACATAAACCAAAAAATATAGTTTGATACCTGGGAGTTGAAGATCTTCTGAAAGGAGGTGCTCTTATGAATCCTTCTTTGTTAAGCCCTAAATAGTGGCTCATTACCCCTTAATTGGGGCATATTACATAAGTAATGTTATTTTATTTATGTCGTCTTTATTCCATTAGTTGTAATTATACCTCCTAGTCTCCTATATACACCAAGGAGACATTTTCATTTTGAATCATCTTGTAATTGTACATTTATGTGGGCATAAGGAGGTTGCCCTCTCGAAGAGGCTTATTATCTGAATTTCTCTCTTTTTCAAGGTATTGATTACTTATTCTGAGGTTTTTCTATGCTATATTGATATTTAGTTCTTAACATATGGTATCAAAGCTGAAGGTCTTGGGGTTTCGCTGCTACATCTGAGACACCGTGGAATTTTCGCTATAACTTCTTTTCTACAACGTTTTAGAAGGAACGACTTGGAGGATATTTAGTAGATGGATCAAGGTACGTTGGGTTAAAATTTCATCTCTTGGGGCCTTATACTTTCGAAGATACAACCTGTGTAAGATAGGGTTCTAGAATCATCTTGAACTGAGTCATTACATAATTTTAGCTATAAAAAATTTCTGTAATGTTTCAGACCCTAAACTCCGGAGGATATTCACATAAATTAGTAAGGTATATGTGGTAAAATGTTCAGATTCTAGGTCATCTTACATTTGTATATACACCTTATGGAAGATAGGGTATCTGACTAGTCTCAAGAAGGTGTTCCAGGTAAAACTATCATAACTTCTTCTTAGAGTATCCAAATTGAGTGAGACTAGTTGCATTGGATAGTGGATAGTATTTAGTATTTTGGGTATGAGTTTTAGAATTTTATATCAATTATTTTGTGTGGGGCATGCTATACAAGTTAGATCTCCTGGAGAGGCCAAAAATCATCAAGTTGTGGGGAAGTTACCGTAAATTCCACTTGGAAAATCCAATTTTGATCAGACCTGTGGCATTACAGAGAAGAAATATCAAAGAAATACAAAAAATAAAGTTTCATACCCATAAGGGCTGAAACTTTGGAGATACAACAGAAGAAATATTGTCTAGCAAAACCACCTCAAAATCAAGGTTCAAAAATGATACTTGGCCAACATGCCACCCAAAAAGGGAACTTCTACACCAAATAAGCCTCCAAAAATTCCTACTTGGACTCTAGATGAAGGTGAATAAATGCATAGGGACATAAATGAATTACAAAAGAAGACAGTGACAAAATATGAACTACAAGGGATGATGGATTCAACTGAAGCTAAATTGGAGGCAATAATGGATACTAAGATGGATGGTTTAAAAAGGGAGATCATGGAAGGAATGAAAAATTTCCTAATAGAGAGGACACCTGAAACTGAAAATGTGTCCCATGAAATTCATGATGAGGACACAAGGAAGATGAATCAAGAATGGAGAAACTCCAACTTTGGGTTGAAGACCAACCACGTTTCTAAGATCGATATGAGGAAGTTTGATGGCAAGGACCCAATCACATGGATACTTTAGATGAACAAATTCTTTGATCTACATAATGTGCCACATACACAAAAGGTATGAATTGCTTCTTTATATTTAGAACCCAATCAATTTGTATGGTATAAATGGATTTTTTCTCTCAAATCACTCGTCACTTGGACAATTTTCACGGAAGAAATGATAGCACACTATGAGGATACAAGGAGAAATACCTTCTTTACCCAATTGATAAATCTCAAGAAAAAGGGTTCAATTACAGAGCACATTGAGAACTTCCAAAGATTGAATATAAAAGTAACAGATATTCCAGATGAGCACTTGATTGATGTATTCATTGGAACTTTAAAGGATAACATTCAACATGAGGTTCACCTTTGGGAACCCAAATCATTGGAGAATGCATTAAGGGTGTCAAGAAATGTTGAAAGTAAAAATATGGCTATGGCTACTAAAAGGATCAATCCTAACAGCTATAGAGAGAATAATGCTCCTTCTTTTAAAACACCTCAACCTACAAGGTTGACACCTCGACAATTGGAGGAAAGAAAAGAAAAAGGTTTATGCTTTAATTGTGACAGCAAGTATAGTAAGGGACATAAGTGTGGTGAGAATAAATTATTCTACATAGATTGTGAAGAGGAAGAAGAACAAGAACAAGAACCATCTCAAGATG